>VDFB02313661.1:0-15083 GCA_007258455.2 Sequoia sempervirens
GAATATGGTATCTTCATGTTCTATACATATAGTTCTGAACAGAGGGTAGAATATTTTCAGATGGGTGTTATATGTCAAATGGGTGTTATATGAACAGCAACATATATATCAATATTTGACAACGTTGAAGAGGTCATCATAGCTATAAGTGGTGTTTAATGTTTCAGTCTATCTCTTCGTCTTTCCAAACATTTCTTTCTTCTTGCTTGTAAATGAAGCTTCTGGTAAAATAGAGATAGATACATAAGAATAGTGAATTCAGTGCAGCCAGAAGCCGGTACAAGTAGTCCAAATGAGCTCTGTTTAAGTTGTCTGCAAACCAGTTTTGTCCCATAACTCTGCTACTCAGTTCCTCAATAATAGAAATAAGAATGCTGCTAAGGAAGCTACCAACTCCAAAAATACTCAAATATAGGGCGAACCCCAGGCTTCTCATTGTATCAGGCATCTAATCATAAAAGTACTCTTGCAAACCTAAATATGTGAACACATCTGAAACACCAAATAGGATGTACTGAGGAAGCAGCCACAAAATGCTCAGTGGAGTTGTCGCTTGGGGCATGTCTATCAATCCATATTCCTTCACTGCTTGGAGCCTTTTCATTTCTGTCATTGCTGCATCAATCATAGAGATGACAGAAATCAACATACCAACACCTATCCTCTGTAGCAGTGTTAGGGGAGAGGGGCTCATAGTGGAGTACCCTAATTTTGTGGTTCTCAAAATCCTATGTGGAAATTTCAAATCATTCCCAATTTTGTACAACAATTTATTTGGCAACTCATGTGCTTCTATATTTCGTTTTAGGGTCACATCATCAAATATGATGCCACATCAGCATGCTTTTTGTTGAGGTATTCAAAAAGGCCCAAAAAGAGCGAGACCGATAGTGGTACTCTAAGTCATGTTTTATTGGTGTGCTGATGTGGCATCACATGATTTGTCACTTTGCGCACTTTATGGATAAAAAGTGTTTAGCAATTGGATATTAAAGTGCTCCACTATGGGGCCCACTGAGGACTACTTCTATCCCCACTATTAGACCCTGCTCCATTATGGGCCCCTCTCCCCTATACCACGTTCATTTCCTATTATGCTTTGAATTTTAAATTCTCCAATGATCCTTCTATCCATTGCACTGCCTTGTTTTGTAAAGAATCTTGGCGTTTGTGCACACATAACACCATAAATCAAACAAGTCACCCAAATGGGAATCATTAAATTGGTTTTCTGTTGGGCCTCTTTTTTCAAATTCCTAATTGAAATCATTAAATTAGGATTTTCTTAATTTTAAAATTTATTCATAATTCATTTTTAAAAAGTTTCAAATATAATCAATAGAATTTCTCCAAATTTCATTGTGTTTCTTCCTATAGAATAAATTATAGATCATTCCCCCTTAAACTCATTAATCACTCTAAGACATTCCTCAATATCTTAATATTTTCTAAGATGAATGGATCTCCCTAATTCAATAAGTTTACAATGTTCTTATTAATTTATTATTGAAAATGAAAATACATATTTAACAAAATCAACATCACTTTAAAAAATTTTAGGAGTAGGTGGGATGACTAATTTAATCATTTTATCTTCAAAACAGGGCCTCACTGTTTTTAACAGTCAATTACAGAAAATGTAAAAGATCTTCCTCTAAAATTGATGATAGGCTCTCTGAATGGATTCAATTGAAAGTTAAAACATGGAACTACAAAATAGTGTGGGTTTCAAAACATTTCACAGGCTATACGGGTTGTACAGATCTGGAGAAGTTCTGGAAATAGTAAAATTTGCAGAATATAATGCGATATTTGATATGAAGTTCTCAATACATTCATCAACAACTCAAATTCGAGCCTTTTGAGGCATTTAAATATATTTTCAAATCAAGTTTCAACTGCCCAATGCCTATATGTACCTTTTGAACTACCTTGACCTTTCATATTCTCTCAAAATTGCATTTTAACAACTTTTTTGCACTTGACAACATTTTTTGCATTATTGTGCAACTTTTGCAAACTTAACACCTAAGACACTATACCACCCAAATACATGATAAATGGTATTTTCTTTAGACCTTATTTAGCATAATAGTCTCCAAAACACCCCTAAACTACCCTTGACTCACCCTATCAACCTTCAAGAGATCAAATTTTGTCAATAAGGTGTAGGTGCTCTTGCACCATACACCCCCATAGGAAAAAACTCATGCCAAATGAGTTGCATCTGGTGCCAATTCCTCCAAGCTTCATGCATATTCCACTGTTATGTAAACACTTTCCACTGGTCCAAATTATGTGTTCTCCCAATCTTCCTTGCATCTTTGTACTTGACATTGTTTGCACTTGAGTGTGCCTTTATCTTTGTCATCAGTCCTACTATCTGCCTTTTACCAGTCCTTTGTTCTATTCCTGATTGTGTCCCTGCCTTTCCATCCACAAACAAAATTTTGTCAAAGTCTCCTTGAACTGTCTTCACCCTTATCTCATCTCCATGCTTGCAACTGCACGTACTCACTTGTCCATTCTGTTTATCCATCACTGTCATCACTCTTACTGTCTTGTCAGTGTTTTGTACCACTATACTATCCTTACAATTCATTATACTCACTGTACTAGCAAATACCACTTGCCCTTTAACCTGATTCTCCACCAAAGGACACACCACTGTCCCTACCAACACATTTTTAGTCCAATTAACTATCAACAAATCTGAAGCAACTTTCTTACCTGCTGCCAAAGCATTTTTAGTCTTCATACTGACTGTAGTATCCAACTTTTTGTCTTCCTTCACAACATTTACAAGTTCTCTTCTTCCACACATAATCACTTTTTCTTTACCTTTCTCATCCTCCATCAAAGGAGTTAAAACAAACTTGCAACCATCCTTCACTATTGTGTATGTGTTCTCTCTTCCATCATACAAGACACACCTATCATACTGCCAAGGTCTACCTAGGAGTAGGTGACAAAAATCAATAGGAAGAATATCACAAACTACACTATCTTTATAGCCAATATGGAAATCAACAACTGTTTTTTCATTAACCAACAAAGACTGCCCGTCACTCAACCATGACACTTTATAAGGCAACTCGTGAGGTACATTTTGCAGATTTAATTTGTTTACCATCTCACTAGACACCATGTTCTCTATTGAACTAGAATTAATAATTTTTTTTTATACTTTGTTCTTACACTTACAAGTGGTCTTGAAGAGACACTTTCTTTGCAAAGGTTCCACCTCCTTGGATTCCTTCAACACTTTCTTCCTCATCATCAACATTTCCCTTGTTTTAGGAGTAGTTCTTAAACTTGCAAAACTTGTACTCTCACATTCCTCTTCTTTAATGATTTGTGCCCTCCTATCAATCCTCTTTACACCACTTGAAGAACAACCAACCTTATCAGGACATTACCAAAACAAATGACTATATTGATTACAATTATAACATCTCCTTGCAAAATCATTAGAGTTTCTACCACCACTGAATCTACCTCTACCTCTAAAACCTCCTCTTGTATCAACACCTTGCTCCTTACCTTTACTTGCTTCTTCTTGTTCTTCCAATGACTGCTTTGGTGTAGGGATTGTATAACACAATTTTTTTTGTATGTATCGAAATTCAATTTTTTTTTGTTGGATCAAGGACTTCAATATCTAGTGCACTCATATTTTTCAAATTTCTTTGATAATCTTCTATTTTTCCACATGTGCAAAATAAAGAGCTTGATTTTCAGTGAAAAATCTATGTTTAATAAAACTAAAAAAATAAATATAATAAAATTTAATTTAATTAAAATTATACTTTTTTGGAATCTTATAATAAAGATTACATACTTACAAAAAATAAATTTTAAATGAATTCATTTGATTCCCCAAAAAGTAAATCAAAGGTGGTTTTTTATCAACATTTTGATAGGTGTAAAAGAGACTCTGTTATAGGTATGGTTTAAAACTAGCAGAGTTCTATCCAAGGGGGCTTGGACTAAGGTGGTTTGATTAAACCTTCTTCAATTGGAATCCTTTAAATGTAACTTTTCAAAGCTTAAATCATTATATTTTCTAAAAATATGTGATTTCAACAAAAATCACAATCTCCCAAAAACTGTAAACTACTATTGTGTTAGCACTCTTATCTTACCACTTGATTGTATTTGTGTGATCTTGTATCTATACAAGCAAACACATGTTTAGTGCTTAAGGTTGGTTGGGTGAGTGAGCTGTCATTATTAAGTCTTTCTGAAGAGTGCATATGTGAAACATGACACATGGGATGTGTGGATTCATGCTTGGACACATGGAGGATGCATTGGAGAGGCTCGATGTTTCAAAAGTATTCATGTTAACTCTATAAGTGCATGTATTGTTTTATTGTTGAGTAATAGATGGAGTATGGATGCTTTTGGAAGCTGGGGTTTTCCCTCTTCAAGATTTTCCAATGGTATATCTTGTGTTATCTTGTGGCTTTTCTATTTTGATCTATGCATTATGGTTATTTTGTAAGCTTGAATGCATGTTTTTCTCTCATAGGGTTATGTAGGAAATGGGTTAAATGAACTAGGTATTGATGTATTATTTTCTAGCAAGAATTAGGATAAAAGTATTCACGTTGATTGGGATTGACATCATTTATTTCACTACCTTCATGTTGGGGTTCAAAAGGTTCTTATAGGAAGGGAAACTATTATATGAGGGATTGATTATGGAAGGGAAACTATTATATGAGGGATTGATTATGGAAGGGATTTTCTTAAGGCATGCCACATCTTATCATTCACCTTGTGCTAGGAGTCATTAGCCTTGGTTTAATATTTGATGTGGTAGAGGATGTGTATGGAGGACTTGATGGAATTGGACTTGTATGAAATGAGTGACAATGGAGAAGTCCTTTGAACTCAAAGAGTTAGACTTGTGATGATTATATCAAAAAGGATAATCAATTCCTAAATGGTTGATAGCCATAAGTGATCATTTGGATGACTTTGGAGCAACTTGGATAGAAAATTTGGATGAACATGATGATTTGTTGGACTATATGGATTAATTTTCTAATCTTGAATTAAGTATATGTTACACTTTTGGATCTTATAAATGGTTTGATTTGACTTAAATTTGGGAATCTACATATGTTTGTAGGATTCCAAGATTTGGAATATGGACTCTATGATAGTTAAGGGTCCCAAATGATGAATTGGAGGATTGTTTGATTAAAAGAGATCCAAAGGTGATGTTTCAAATCCACCCAAGGATTTCTTATGAGAATGATACAATTTTCGATTTCAAAGATGTATATGGAGGATGGTGGTGACTTAATGCTCAAAGATAACCTAAGGTTTCAAAGTTCAAAAATGGGTAGATTTTGCAAGAAATATATTATGAAACCCCATTATTTTTCAACAACATAACGAAATGTAAAACCGACAAAAATAATCAACAAATATAGATAGTTCAATCGCCTTGCATCGTACTTGTTGATTGATTTAATCAAATTGCCTCGGTTCATACCTATTCTTCCGTTTTTCCATAAATGCACGAGGGAGAAGATAACAACTAAACCCCATTGCTAACATATTGTGTTAAGGAAATAAAAGAGAAGCTAAGGAAGGTTTATCTTGTTGGATGGGAAGAGACGTCAAGTGTCACGTTGTTTGTGTTGACTTTGCCATTTCATGCTAAATAAGCTCTCACGTCCAAAATGAAATCCCCTATTTTTGACCCTTACAAATGTCATAGTACCTGTCATAATATGCCTAAAAATAGGCCTTCCATAATATACCACTATGTGGCCATCTTTTGACACCTAATAAACCAATTTTCAAAGCACCAACAATATATAGCAGCTGTAGGAAAATATTAAATAAAAATAACTTTTACAGAAAATATACAACAAGGTTGAGACACTTCATTTCCCAACAGTTGACCTTGCCATTTCACACTAAATAACCCACTGCTTGTATTGGCGTTATTAGAATACAAAATGGTAGTCGGAAAAGGAAATATGAAGATTTAGAAAGCCATGAAAAATTTTCCACCACCAGCCATTCCTCTCTGCCGAAATCTAAATTCTATCACGAATTTACACACCCTAATTCATGCTCTCACTATGATGTTTACCAAATCTAGCTTGAAAAACAAGAGGGGTTCCATCATGAAGGTGAACAAGAAGAACATGGTGGGGAGGAGGAAAATTGTGAATGCACACAGATTGTATGTTTCTATCAGAAGTTGTTGTAGGTGGAGTGCAAGGCAGCTGAAGCAAAATTCGAAACTCTACTGAGGCTGCACCAACAATTCTCTGTGGACCAAATGGTGGAAGACCACTGTTCAGGAATAAAGGAATTATTGACTGATGCGTATGTGGACTTGTTGCTGCTTGAACATTATATAAGCGAAGGCCTTTTAACTGACTCTGCCCAACAGAAGTTCTGCGAGATCAATGAAGACAAACAACTGTTAAGAAAATATCAGGATTTGGCAGACATGGCACTCAATGTAGTACAACGGATCAAAAAAGAAAGAGAGCACAGCTAAATCAAGCTGCCCACATATGCAAATTGCTTAAAAATATGTAGACTTTCATTAAAGCTTCTCCTTGGGCTTTCTTTACAGGGGCATTGTTAAATACTTTCTTCTACATTGAAAATATATTTTTGCTGATTTGAATGGCGGCTTAGCTCATATATATGAGCACAGCCTAATGGTTAGAGACGGTGGAGTAAGGAAATATATTATTTTTATTTAAATTTATTTCGGTTTGCATTCAATTAAGTAATAATATTAGTTGGGATTGATAATTGAAATAAATGTTAAATTATGGAAAATGAGAGAAGCTCTGAACATTGTGGGAAGGACTTCGTGAAGAATCTAAAACCAGGCCTAATTCCTGCACTGGCTGGTTATGAAAGATAACAGCAGACAGAGACTGATTTTTTCAGGCTATAAAAAACAGTTTTATTTTATGACTATCCCCAATACGAAGATAGCAGAAACAAAATATAGAAAAAACGCATGCACATGACATGCATTAAAATCTGCGTTGGAAGATAGGCAGCTTCAGTGAAACCAAAAATAGTTTGTACATTTAAAACAAGAGCTGCGCTGCAGCTGGAGTCCCTGCCAAATGGGAAAACCAGGGCTCATGGCAATAAATATGTAGCTGAATAAGATTACAATTAAGCAATGTGTTGAATATGTAGGTGCAGGGAAACCTTCAGCTGCTTCTATCCAAGGTCTTGCTCTTGGTGGTGAACTTGAGATTGCAATGGTATGCATTCATGATTTTTGTTTTCATTATTTATACATCTAGGATACTTACTGTAAGGGTTGAATATCTTTCTAGGTTTGTACACTGGTGAGGCTGTTTAATTTCTTTTTTATTTTTATTTGTTGAAAGGCATCACAAAAATAGAATACTGCACAACACCAAACAATTGATTATTAAGATGAGCCTTAAGAGGACTGTCACAAAGTCAAATCGCCATCACATAGGCCTGGGACAGTCATAAAGGTGAATAGACAGTCTTGTCTTTTTAGGAGTGTTATTAACTTCACAAGTGTTGTCATGAAGGAAGGCCATCTTAGCAGTCATTGAGGTTGATTCTTGGAGTCATAAGGTTAGTTATACAATTGAGGGACAATCAAGGTAAGCCCCATGGGAGGCTTGACATGTAAAGAGATGAAATAACACATCTTGCTTAGGATCCAGGATGATTTAATAGGACTGTCATGATAGGTCAATAAAGAGTCTTATCATTCAAAGTGTATTCATGTCATCCCATAAAATCTAAGACAGTCAAAATCACAAAGTATAGGGATTGTCATACAAAGGTAATCATCACCAACAAGTGTACTGTCATAAGGAGATGGAGCGCTCCTATTACCTAAGCTTTATCACATGTCACCAAACACTGTCATTGTGCAACTCAAATGGACTGGCATTGATTTGTATTACAAGTTGTCATGTCGCTTGCCATCAGGGTTGTTCCAGGCCGCAGAACACTCCCATCAACAGTTAACAGTCACCATAGCAACATACTAAAGACTTTCATTAACAATTTATTGAGACTGTTGTTTGAACCAAAAGAAGGTGAATTAGAACAACTACAGAGAAGACAAGAACTGTCATAAGTATCAAAGGGAAGAAGGGCAGATAGGCCATGAATTTCAAATGAAAAATCATAAATTGAGTGTAGACTAGGAAAATGGTTCTTATGATTACTATGTTATGTAGTCTAGAGTGATAACACAAAGTCATTATCAGCATATTGCCCTGTTATAACAGTCAAAGGCCTCTTGTTATCGAACTCAAAAAATCTTGGATAGTTGACTCTGTATGATAACACCATGTCATTTTTTCTAAGTAGTATTGTTCATTTTCCTATTCAAAATTTGTTTTCCTTTGAAAGGTTTAACCAATTAGTTTAGAAATTTGTGTCCCATGAGCCTCTTAGGCTGCTTTCTGTCCAGAAAATGCATATGTGCAGGTCATCCTGGCTCAAACATTGAAGAGTCTATAGAAATTGAAAAGTACTGCACAGTTAAATCCAGAAGCGCTCTTCTGTTCACTATCATAGACTGTGGAAACTATCTCTCACATTGTAGAGCCTATTGAAATTGATGTGGATGAGAAATAATTTTTGCAGAAAATATTCTATATGAACTTATCAAACACCACTTTTTTATGCTAAATTATTGATCATAAGAGTAGGGACTTTCAATAGCTTCAGGGCAATGACACTCGATGATTGATGATCAATGGTTTCTTGGTAAGGAAGAACTATGGTTCCATAGAGGCTTGTAGTTCTTGCTTCACAAACAAGTTGATGGGGGACACAAAAAGAAGCAAAATCTAAGCCATTGGAACTGGCAAAAACTGACAGTCAGTATCCGAGTTCAAAAGAGCAAGGAAGGTGGCCTTGTATGCCATCCTATCTTTAGAAAAATCTTGGGTAGAACCATATGAGAGCAAGCAGCCAGAAATAAAGTTGCCCGTTAGTGCTGATTTTTTGGACAAAAGAACAGGATTGGTGACTTTAGTTTTTAATTGCTTGTAGCCCTTCTAGTCAGAGGGGAAAATGTTTGATGTTCAACTTGCTAGATAATAAGTGATGAAGATTATATGGGAATTTTTCGATGTTGATAGGTCCCTAGAAGACACATATTTTAGAATAATAAAATAGTGTGCAAAGAAAAAGTCATAAACTTCAAAGATAAAAGCATTTTTTTTCAAATAGCGGATTACACCATTATGAGGCTGCAAACATCTAAACCACAACTATTATGAACTTGCATTATTTTTGGTTGAATGAAAAAGTATGTTGCATATTGCTTAAGCATGTCAAACATCTAAACTTCAAATAAAGTTGCCACACTCTGTCAAATAAAAAAATCCAGTTCCCTAACTGTGGAAGGCAAATCATTTTTAAAGAAAACTGTTAACAACTCTGAAAAATGCCTAGTTTTCACTTCGCCTATTGCTTGTTCCTGTGAGTCCTTGGCTTCAAGTGATGTCAACAAACTGACCCAACGCACCATGGAATTGTTCAAATATAGATATAGGAAGTATACTAACTGAATGATCTGATCTTGCCACCTGCAACCAAACACTATAAAACACTCTCAAAATATAAAACTTAATGCTAATAAGGGTTATTACAAAATGGGTACTGAATGATGATGAACTTTCTTATTTCAATGAAGACAAAGTTGTCATGATGACCCCAGAAAGTGAGTACTGTATGATTGAAATTTAACTATAAATTTGTTGCTCCTTGGAGAAAAATAAAACTGCAGAATGTTGTACAGCAGATGCTAAAATCCAATTTGATAGAAAATTTAACCAAAAAATGTTGAATTACTACTAACCT
Source organism: Sequoia sempervirens (assembly GCA_007258455.2). Classification (NCBI taxonomy): domain Eukaryota; kingdom Viridiplantae; phylum Streptophyta; class Pinopsida; order Cupressales; family Cupressaceae; genus Sequoia; species Sequoia sempervirens. The sequence continues at coordinate 9,871 of VDFB02313661.1, forward strand.
GGAAAATATGGAAACATAAACAAAGGGCATGAAATGTTTGATAGAATGCCTCAAAGAGATGTCATCTCAAGGATTGCAATGATTGCAGGTTATGCACAAAATGGATTTATTGAAAAGGCTTTAGAAACTTTCAAGCAAATGCAATCTGTAGGTGTAAAACCAGACTCAACAACATTTTCCTGCATCCTCCTTGCCTGTGCCAAAATGGGAGCTTTGTATCAAGGTATGGAGACACATAAAAACATAAAGGATAGAGGAATTTTGTCAGATATTGTAATTGTGACTATCCGGGTAGACATGTATGCAAAATGTGGAAATGTAGACAAGGCACGTGAACTGTTTGACAGAATGCTTTAAAGATATGTGCTCCCGTAGACTGCAATGACTGCAGGATATGCACAAAATGGATTTTTGAAAAGGCTTTAGAAACTTCCAAGAAAATACAATTGGTAGGTGTAAAGCCAAATTCCACAACCTTTGCTAGCATCCTCGCTTCCTGTACAAAAATAGGAGCTTTGGAATAGGGTATTGACATCCATGAAAACATGAAGGATAGAGAGATTTTGACAGTCATTGTAGTTGCGACTGCCCTAGTAGACATGTCAGATTTAATATGTAGATAATTAAACATACTTTGTGGTTGAACTGTGAAAGCTTAAAAAATCTCAAAACACGAAATTTAAATCAAGAATTGAATACAGGACTATCTAAACATAATTGAGCATTGAAAAAATGATAAGTAAACTATGATTTCAAAACAGCACAAAAGTCACTTATCTTTAGAATAAATCAGAAGACATTATTGGGAAACTGTCAATGAAAGAATGAGATTTTATTATCTAAAACTAAGGAAGATGAACAAATAATGCTATTGGGTATGCCTTCAAAACAGCTAAGTAACTATATTCAAACATGTAGTAGAACTCAAAAATGTAATTTTAAGTAAATCTATACCTGCAAACATTAGGGATACAAATTAATTGTCATTTTAACATTATATATTTCATGTCTATCCAGAGCGTTTATATTTTTATATAATATTTCAATACAGGAAATACTTTCTACATTTATCAGTACATACACTGTAGTGGCATAAAAACCAAGTGGTATCATCATCTCCCACTCACCAATGCTCAAGCTGCAAAAAGCATATCAATGTTTTAAAAACATATTGTTTACACCACTAAAAAAATGCTTATAAATAAACATCAAAGAAACAGTGCTTTTTACCCATTTTTAGCAGATAGAAAGAGAATAGTTGCAAGTAGTGAATCAGGCAAATATCCTATCAAGAGGACCAGTATTTTGGAATACCAATTCTCTAAACTGTTCACAAAAGCATGTTAGCACCATCTGAATTATTTTTAAACTCATACTCAAGAAACCCACATAAATTTCCCATCTTATATAATAGAATTGACAACTAACCATAGTATGACACTAAATACAACAGAGAGCTTGAAAAAAGGCCACAATTTTAAGAAGGCATCTTTGGACAAACATGTCCATGACAACATACAACCCCCACACGTGGCATAAAGAATTAGGCCAATTTTGGGCATCTACCATGCCAAATCAATGTAATTACCACACCAATTAACCCCATCTCAAATTTAATAACAAATAGCCAGCTCAGAAAAATGTGGAGCACCAAAGAGGCTGCAGAGGTCCATGCAATGACCATGTTTTCCAACTAGGATTGCAAAATATCTGAGCAAGATAGAGGAAAATAAATGGAAATGTTGAGGAATGAACCAGATTGAAAGTGTTCCTGTTAATTCAACAATGTCATTTGGCTATCCAAGGATCTTCAAGATGGGAGATGCATATATATACATTGGTAAGAGAAGAATTGCAACATGAAAGAAGACAATCCATGCTCTCTGCATATACAATCCCAACATCTGATATTGTCAAACCCGAAAAAATTGCCCACACAAGGTCTCCAGGGCGCTTCACATGCTGCACTGCCATGCCCAATTCCAAGTTCAACGAGATCAATAATTGCAAAGATGAATATCCCATTCTTCAAAATTTATCCTTTATGATTAGAGTTTTTGAGGAAAATGAAAAAAAGAAAAATATCTTATCTTATCTTCAGATAGTTGATTCAGTCAAACTAATTAGTGAACCAAAGAAAAATAAAGACCCAAAACCCTCTTTGATGGAAACATAGACCCAAAACGTGCAGCTCAGCTCTGGCATTCCTGCAGACTCATTTGGCAGCAGAATTCAACAAAGTATTCATCAAACTTATTATTGAGTTCTTCGTTGATATCTCCCTGGTACGGTACAAAAGCCAAGCCTGATGACACCATATATTTCTCTTCCCATCGATCGCTGCAAAAATCCCCACCATCCATTTCAAACTGCTTCACGTCTGGTAACTGTTATGTCAGGCATGTATGCCAAATGTGATAGCAAGAGCATGCATGCAAAATGTGGAAGCGGAGACAAGAGACGTGAACTGTTTTCCAGAATGCCACTTACCCACCAGGCATCCTCGCAACCCATTTTTTATTTATTTTTAAATTTGGTTAAAATCAACATTAGGAACTACCTTCTTTGCTCTTTGAGCTCCGATACTGATTGTCAGTTTTTGCTAGTTCCAATGGCTTTTGATTTTGCTTCTTTTTGTGTCCCCCATCAACTTGTTTGTGGAGCAAGAACTACAAGCCTCTATGGAACCATATTTCTTCCTTCCCAAGAAACCAGTGATCATCAATCATCGAGTGTCATTGCCCTAAAGCTATTGAAAGTCCCTACTCTTATGATCAGTAATTTAGCATAAAAAAGTGGTGTTTGATAAGTTCATATAGAATGTTTTCTGCAAAAATTATTTCTCATCCACATCAATTTCAATAGGCTCTACAATGTGAGAGATAGTTTCCACAGTCTATAATAGTGCACAGAAGAGCGCTTCTGGATTTAACTGTGCAGTAGTTTTCAATTTCTATAGACTCTTCAATGTTTGAGCCAGGATGACCTGCACATATGCATTTTCTGGACAGAAAGCAGCCTAAGAGGCTCATGGCACACAAATTTCTTAACTAATTGGTTAAACCTTTCAAAGGAAAACAAATTTTGAATAGGAAAATGAACAATACTACTTACAAAAAATGACATGGTGTTATCATTCAGAGTCAACTATCCAAGATTTTTTCAGTTCCATAACAAGAGGCCTTTGACAGTTATAACAGGGCAATATGTTGATAATGACTTTGTGTCATCACTCTAGACTACATAACATAGTAATCATAAGAACCATTTTCCTAGTCTGCACTCAATTTATGATTTTTCATTTGAAATTCATGGCCTATCTACCCTTCTTCCCTTTGATACTTATGACAGTTCTTGTCTTCTCTGTCATTGTTCTAATTCACCTTCTTTTGGTTCAAACAACAGTCTCAATAAATTGTTAATGAAAGTCTTTAGTATGTTGCTATGGTGACTGTTAACTGTTGATGGGAGTGTTATGCGGCCTGGAACAACCCTAATGGCAAGCGACATGACAACTTGTAATACAAATCAATTCCAGTCCATTTGAGTTGCACAATGACAGTGTTTGGTGACATGTGATAAAGCTTAGGTAACAGGAGCGCTCCATCTCCTTACGACAGTACACTTGTTGGTGATGATTACCTTTGTATGACAATCCCTATACTTTGTGATTCTAACTGTCTTAGATTTTATGGGATGACATGAATACACTTTGAATGATAAGACTCTTTATTGACCTATCATGACAGTCCTATTAAATCATCCTGGATCCTAAGCAAGATGTGCTATTTCATCTCTTTACATGGGGCTTACCTTGATTGTCCCTCAATTGTATAACTAACCTTATGACTCCAAGAATCAACCTTAATGACTGCTAAGATGGCCTTCCTTCATGACAACACTTGTGAAGTTAATAACACTCCTAAAAAGAAAAGACTGTCTATTAACCTTTATGACTGTCCCAGGCCTATGTGATGGCGATTTGACTTTCTGACAGTCCTCTTAAGGCTCATCTTAATAATCAATTGTTTGGTGTTGTGCAGTATTCTATTTTTATGATGCCTTTCAACAAATAAAAATAAAAAAGAAATTAAACAGCCTCACCAGTGTACAAACCTAGAAAGATATTCAACCCTTACAGTAAGTATCGTAGATGTATAAATAATGAAAACAAAAATCATGAATGCATACCATTGCAATCTCAAGTTCACCAGCAAGAGCAAGACCTTGGATAGAAGCAGCTGAAGGTTTCCCTGCACCTACATATTTAACACATTGTTTAATTGTAATCTTATTCAGTTACATATTTATTGCCATGAGCCCTGGTTTTCCCATTTGGTAGGGACTCCAGCTGCAGCAGCTCTTGGGTTTTATATGTACAACCCATTTTGGTTTCCCACTGAAGCTGCCTATCTTCCAATGCAGATTTTAATGCATGTCATGTGCATGCGTTTTTGTATATTTTGTTTCTACTATCTTCAGATTGGGGATAGTCATAAATAAAACTGTTTTTTATAGCCTGAATCAGTTCCTGTTCATATCTTTCTTCATACCAGCCAGCAGGAATTAGGTATTGTCAGATTCTTCATGGAGCCCTCCCACAAAGTTCAGAGTTTTCCCATTTTTCTAATTTAACATTTAGACAATTATCAATCCTAACTAATTATTATTTAATTGAATGCAAAACCAAATAAATTTAAATAAAAAATAATATATTTCCTTACTCCACCGTCTCTAACCGTTAGGCTGTGCTCATATATATGAGCTAAGCCGCCATTCAAATCAGCAAAAATATATTTTCAATGTAGAAGAAAGTATTTAACAATGCCCCTGTAAAGAAAGCCCAAGGAGAAGCTTTAATGAAAGTCTACATCTTTTTAAGCAATCTGCATATGTGGGCATCTCGATTAAGCTGTGCTGAGACAAAGAGAATGTCTCTTTGTCTTCTTTTTTTGATCCGTTGTACTACATTGAGTGCCAAGTTTGCCAAATCCTGATATTTGCTTAACAATTGTTTGTCTTCATTGATCTGGCAGAGCTTGTGTTGGGCAGAGTCAGTTAAAAGGCCTTTGCTTATATAATGTTCAAGCAACAACATGTCCACATACACATCATTCAATAATTCTTGTATTCCTGAACAGTGGTCTTCCACCATTTGGTCCACAGAGAATTGTTGGTGCAGCCTCAGTAGAGTTTCGACTTTTGCTTCAGCT
>VDFB02313663.1:0-14036 GCA_007258455.2 Sequoia sempervirens
TTGTTATGAATGATCTGAAAGAATTGGGATATAAAATCTAATTCAATCTAATTATAATTGGAACAATTAATTTATTTTGTATTAAAAATTAAAAAATGAAAAGAATACAAATAAATTTAAAAATGATCATTTTGCTCTCTTGTCCTGATGATGAATCACGGAGTGTGATTCAAAATGTTGATGATTTAGACACAATCTAATAAAAAAAAAATAGAAATAATAACAAATAAATTCATAAGAACATGTATATTTAAAGATAGAAAAAAATTAAGAAAATGAATCCAACTCTACATAAAACTCCAATTATTTTATATTAAATTATTAAAACATTCTCTCAAATAAACTCAAAGCTAAATTAGCTCTTAAGTACACAAATTTCACCATTAAAGTTGACATCAAACTTTAAAATCAATGTTAACTAGTAGAAAACAAAAAGCGAAAAACAACAACGTTACCTAAAAACAAAAAGCGAAAAAGAAAGTTTCTACATATTGATAAGTACATTCTACTTGAAAATTTTATAGTTAAAAATATTCATCAAAGTCAAGTCACTAAGAAGATGATATTAACTAATAGGGAGTATCTTTTTTCGCTTTTGATATGCATAAAATCAATTGTTAAGCCTAGATTTGATGGTCAACCTTATTTGTTAATCAAAAATTTAATGTTAAATTATTCATTTAAAATTATTTTTCAAATATTATTGTATATATATTTTTTTAAATACATAAATTAATATGTAAAAGGATTATAAAAATAAAAATGAGTTTTCTTTAGTCATTTTTTTTTTTAAATTAGCTTTTAAGTGTATAAATTTCACCATTAAAATTGAAATCAACTTTTAAAATCAATGTCCCCTACTAAAACAAAAATATTAAAAAGTATATCATTTTAGAACTTGTTAACAAGTGCATTGTACTTGAAATGTTATTGTTAAATATATCCATCAAAATTGAACGTTAAATAAATGATATTAATAAATATCAAATATATTTCTTTTAGTTTTTCTATGCATAAAAATATTTCTAGGCCTAAATTTGATAGTCAACCTTATTTATTAAATAATTTTTTTATTGCAATTCAAGGATTCTCTCTTGTTGCATGCATATCACCCTGATGATGGATCATGTTGCATGCATATCACCCTAATGATGGATGGTACTGGCTATCCAACAAGATGCACCATGGGCATCTGATGACCATACTTGTCAGTGTTGCTATGTCCGCTATTACCCATGTTTGGAATAAATGTAAGAAACTTACAAAGGCATCACTTGGCATCACTCACTTTTAATAGTTTCCTTGAAATTGTTGTAGATTACTTACTCATAGCAGCAACCCATATTTATACTTAAACATAATTTTCTTTCGAACCAGTAATATTATAAATAAATTATGGTATGATAATATATATATAAGGTAATATAATATATCTTGTATGATATTTATATATATATTATAATTTCAATTATTATACGAATATATAATTTATAATATTTTACTAATATATTACAATATAATAATAATACTACAATATTATAATATATTATAAATATCATATATAATAAGAGCTAGTATATATAATAAAATAAAAGAAAAATAACATATATATATATATATAATATAAAATAAAAATTATATATAAAAGAGCTCTTAGTATGTTTATTGAAATATTGAAATAACATTATTTACATATATATATATAAATATAAAATGAAAAATTATGCTTATAAAGAACTCATATATGATGTTTATATAATATATTATAATAATTACTAAGGTATATATAATGGAATTTGGAATAATATTAATATGTAATATATAAATAATAATACATTATTATAAATTTTTATATAATGTCAATATAAATTATAAAAGACTACTCTTAATTATATTTATTTTATTTTTGTATATGCTAGTTCTATTATTTTATTATATATAATAGCTCTTATTATATATGATGTTACTCTTCTATTATGAGTATTTTATTTTATTTTGTAAGCCCAGAACAAGCCATTATATATATTATTTTTACCCCAATTTATAATTACATATTCAGAGTTCAAAGTCTGATGAAATAAGAGAAGTCAGGAGAAAACCTCTGGTTATCACCCAAATAGAAAAATTACATAATTTGAGTATAAAACCCAAAAAAGGATCTACTCTTGCATATCATATTGCAAGTTTTACCACAACTGCATTACATACTTAACCTTGACATTTTGAATTTGCAATGTTTGTTAATTGCTTCTAATACCATAAATTAATCTTTTAAAGCCTAATGTTTCCCGGTACAACATCTTGTCAGGCGAGAGCAAAAACTTTTATATGTCAGTCGTTGATAAGCAATATACCAGATCAAAAAGGTTCTATGATCGTCGATGATAAACAAATACAACAATCCACACCAACTATCCATCGAGCAAAATTTCAAAACTGCCACCCAAATATCTTTATCATGCAAAATTGTGATTTACTATGAACCCCTATTCTTCCATAACATCTATTATTTTTCTTTTATTTTATTATATATACTAGCTCTTATTATATATGATATTTATAATATATTATAATATTGTAGTATTATTATTATATTACTAGCTCTTTTTATATATTATTATGATATAATGTTATTAGAATAACAAAATTTTATGTTATATTATATTATATTATAATAAATTAGTAAAATATTATATATTATATATTATATAATAGAATAATTTAAATTATAAAATATATAAATATCATACATGATATATTATATTAGATTATATTTATTTTATATTTATAAATATATTATATCATACCATAATTTATATATAATATTACTAGTTCAAAAGAAAATTACGTTAAATTATAAATATGGGTTGCGGCCTAGAGCAATTTCAAGAAAAAAATTAAAACTGGTGATGTTGGGTGATGCCTTTGTAAGTTTCTGACATTTACTGACAAATACGGGTAACAGCGGACAGAACAGTGCTGACAGGTACAGCCATCGGATGCCCATAGTGCACCCTGATAGTTGGATAGCCAGTGCCATGATAGATCATGAAATTTGATCCAAAATGTTGATTTAAGAAATTCACACCATTACAATCTAGAAACTTAACAATTCATTAACAAACAATGCAGATAAACAGACTAAAAGTTACAAATTCCAAGACAAAAGAATAACCATTACACTGATGTCCAGCTGTAATGATATTCAGTCAAGTGGTGCAACGCACGCATATCCACTGCCAGCCAAAAAATAAATACAAGCTAATCAATCAATATTCGTACGTCTAAAAAGCATTGAAATGAGGAGAACGTGGGCTATAGGCGTGAACTTACTTTACCAATGTCTCTTTAATTTTAAATTTCTTGAACGAACAGAATATTTCACTTTCATCCATTTTAAAGCGCTAAAAATATGTTTCTTTCTTGTTATGCTTGGAAGTGATAATGATTGACGGTAAGTGCAATCTTCTGCTTTTGCTGGAGGGAAGATTTCATTTAATTATGTGCCGACAAAACTTTCTGTGTCTCTTCGCCTTTAATTACGCCCAAATTGAAATCATTCCCGAAATTCAACAGCTGCAATAAACACGTATCTATCATCGACACTGGCATTAAAGTGATTCGACCGGGCACGCTTCCTTCCTGGTGGGGGTAGCACTATACTATTTATCTACAGTTTAAAACAAAAAATTACAAACATCGAAGTATAAATAAATGAACTTCTAGAATATCGCTGAGAAAACTAATATTTCAATCTCAAAATTTTCTTCCCAGGGGAGAGGGGTCATAATGGAGCAGGGTCCAATAGTGGGGATAGAAGTAGTCCTTAGTAAACCCCATAGTGGAGCACATTAATATCGATTTGCAAAACGCTTTTTATCTATAAAATATGCAAAGCGACAAAATGTGATGCCATCCGCACCAAGAAAACATGACTTAGTGTGCCACTATCGGTCTTACTTTTTTTTGGGGCCTTTTTCGATACCTCAACAAAAAGCATGTTGATATGGCATCATATTTGATGATGTGGCCCTAAAACGAAATATAGAAGCACATGAGTTGCCAAATAAATGGTTGTATAGAATTGAGAGTGACATGAAATTTCCATGTAGGATTTTGAGAAACGCGAAGTTAGGGTCTCCACTATAGGTCCCTCTCCCTACCTATGTAACTTTTCCTGGTTGAGTTCTTGCGATCTATTTATATATCCATGTAAATTCCCCTCTAGTGTGTTTTTTAATTAATTATATAAAACATATAGTTAATTAGTGTTCAAGATTTTTGGATTATTTGTGTTCAAATTTTTACATCAACGTTTCGGATCATATTCAATGATCTATCATCAGGATGATAAGTAGATAGGTCTACCTATTATGGATCATGGAGTATGATCTAAAACATTGATGTAAAAATTTGCACATAGTTTATCCAAAAACCTTGAGCACTAACTATTATGGACTGTGGAAACATAATGTTATTCATATAATTAATTTTTAAAAAGTTGTAAGTAGTTTGAAATTATGTTTTAAAATTAAATTGATTAAATTCAGAGATAAGAGTTTTAAATAATAAGTAGCTTAAAAAATGAAACAATCATAAATATATTGATTTGAGAAAGGAAATAACCTTCTAAATCACATGTTTAGAATAAATTATAAAAAAATATATAAAGCAAAAGTGCATCGAGATAGGAGAGTCCTAATCATTAGAGATTTTGGGTTCATTTTGATGGGATGTCTTAGTACAATTACATATCAAACAAATAGTTATACTCTTCTATAAAGTTGAAGTCATTCTTTGATCCTTCACCCATTTTCGTTTACATATATTTCTATATATTCTAGTCTATCATATACTTATTTTCTAATTGTTGTACACTCACTATAACTAACATTTTCTTACATGTGTGTTTACCCATACTTTTATACACTCATTCCTCACATTGAAATTCACAACTTCTTGTACCAAGTTAATCTCATAGCATGCAATATCAATTTTGCACCATGCAAAATTGACCCCTAATCAAAATATTTAAATTTAAAGTTTTCCAACTCCCAACATTTTCACTCACCATTATGAACTGACTCAGTACAGAGGAGTAGCACTTTGAGAATACCCCTTTACAAACCTTCTGTAGAAGCCACAAAGACCCAAGAATCCCTTCAAATGAGTCAAATTTTCTGGAGGTGGCCAATCTACTATAGCCTTGATCTTTTCTGGATCAACCTTCACCCCTTCAATGCTGATGATATGGCCAAGGTAGAGCAGCTCCATTCCAAATTCACATTTGGACTCCTTTGCAAACAAATTCTCTGATTCAAGAATGCTAAGCACTTCCTCCAAGTGCTTGAGGTGTTCTTCCCACGTCTTGCTGAAGATGAGAATATCATCAAAGAAAATTAACACAAAATTTCCTCAGCTGAAAAAACTCTGTTCATGCAAGACTGGAAAGTGGCTGGAGCATTAGTCAAGCCAAAGGGCATGACCAGGAACTCAAAATGACCATAGTGGCATCTAAATGCCGTCTTCTCAACATCTGAGCCCCTCGTCCGGATTTGATAGTAACCCAATCTCAAATCAATTTTGGAGAAGAATTTAGCACCATGTAGCTCATCAATGAGCTCATCGATCCGAGGAATAGGATACCGATTTTTTATTGTGCTTTGATTCAAGGCACGATAATCCACACACATGTGGATGGTGCCGTCTTTCTTCTTCACAAGAACCACCGCTGAAGCAAAGGGACTCTTGCTAGGGCGAATGAAGCCCATCTCCAGGAGTTCTCTTATGTTCTTCTCAATTTCATCCTTCTGCTTCTTAGGATATCTATACGGTGTTGTAATGACTGGTTTGGCCCCTTCCTTAAGTTCAATAACATGCTCAGCACCCCTTTCTGGTGGTGGCCCAGGTGGTAGATCAACAAACACCTTACTCCTTTTGGTGAGTATAGATTGAATATCGGGAGGATATTCCCTCTTGGTCTCAACTGGACTAGCTGGAAGAACCATGCATTCTGCAGCCCACTCCACTTGGTCATGTCTAATCAGCCTTTCCATCCTTTTGAAAGAAACTATACGAGGACCACCATTAGACATTCCTCTCAAAACAACTCTCTTGCCATCAGATTGGAACTTGAGCTCCATTGTTTGTAGGTTGAGAGAGATTTCACCAAGTGAACGTAACCATTGTATGCCCAAAACTGCATCTGTGTCACCAATAGTAACCACATAGAAGTCATCTTTGACTTCATAGTTTCCCAACTGCAAGGACATGTTAGGAACTCTTCGTGTGCAGGAAATATGAAACCCATCAGCCACCATGACTTTGAAGCCCTCAAATTCTTCAGTTTTGAGACCTCTCTTGGCAACCACACCTTCATCAATGAAGTTATGCGTTGCACCAGTATCAATCAATGCAACAATACGATGACCTCCAACTCCACCACGAACCTTGAAAGATTCGTTCTTTTGGAAACTAGAGAGTTGGGCAATAGGGCCCCCAACTCCTTGCTCATGATCGGACTCTTCTGTGGCTCTTTCATCCTCGCTGTCCCCAAAATAAGACTGCTGATCAGACATATCAGATGCTGATTCATAATCAGAATAGGTCCCCATTTGATTATAACGCCCTCTACCAGGACATCTATGGCCTTTAGTCCAAGGCTCTAGACATGTGTAACACTTGCCCTCCTTTCTGAGCTGTTCTCGTTGCTCTTCAGTCAACTTAGGTGGGAACTTCTTGTGCTGATTAGAAGAATGTCTCTTATCCTTATCCTTCTTGTGGCCAAAAGGCTTAGGCGGAAATTTAGGCCTAGGGGCTGATAACTCCATACTACGAGCCTTCTTGATTGCCTCATCAAGACTTGGTGGATCAAAAGCTCTAACCCACCCTTTCAAGGGTTCAACCAAACCTTCAGAAAACAACACAACCAATCTTCTTTCGGTGATGTTGGGCACCATCACAGAAAGTCTCTGGAAATCAGCAATGTAAGAATCCAAGGAGCCATGCTGCTTGAGTTGCGCAAGCTCGCGAAATCTTACTTCAGGATCCTTAGTGTCGAACCTTTCAATCAGCTTGTTGGTGAATTCTCCATAAGTTCGAATAAGGTTATGGCCAAGAGTGACCAAACCATGGTACCACCACTCATGGGCAGCTCCCTCCAAATGAAGTGTTGCAAACTTGATGGCATCTTCTTCTGGCATGGGACGAAGTGAAAGGTAATTGTCTAACTTCTGAACCCATGATCTTGCTGAACACTTGTCACTTCCATCAAAGTGAGCCAATGTTACCTTCCCTAAGGCTTGATGAAAATCAGTTCTAGGAGCCATATAAGCTCGGTTATCAACTCTTCCTCTGTGTCTTCTATTTCTCTGATTCAAGAATTGATCAAAGGACCATTGGTCCCTAAGATCAGGTGGTAGGGTGGAGTACTCCATGTAGGCTTGCCTAGCATCGTCTACCAAAGGAACGGTAGCTTCAACTTGCTGTTCTTCCCTTGGAGTGAATGTAGGGAAGAGCGGTCTAAAGGCTGATCCGCTAGAGATGGTATCATGCTGTCCAATAGTTCTGCTGCCTCCATTACCATTGTTCCCATTATTCCCATTGCTTCCATTGTTCCCATTATTCCCATTGTTTCCATTGACACCACTGCTTTCTCCTGTAGCATGGTTTTGATTCGGAGTATGGTTCTGAGTAGCTTGCTGATCCATTTTAGCAAGTAATCGAGACATCATCTCAATCATTCCATCAAACTTCTTTTCCATCCTTGCATCCTTTTCTTCCATGGCTGTCCTAAGATTGTCTGACATGTTCTCAACTGTTTTACCCGTATCCACTGCTCTTCCGGTTTCTCTCAAAGCTTCTGAAAAAGTATCTGCTTCTGGCACTGGCGGAAGCTGTATCTGTTGTCTTCTGGCCTGACCTCTGGTGAAGTATCTGCAATCACTGTCACTCATCTGACCACTGAATCACTGTTGGGCACAGGTTGGCAGAATCATGGCTTTGATACCACTGTAAAGAACCGGACCAATTTTTTTTGATTTTTCACAAATGATTATAATGCAACACGCACCCTTTAAGGTTAGCATAAACCAAAACGATGCGGAAAGTAACTCTAACCAGAATGTACACTAGGATCCCGATGTGGGCAAGGTGTGAGCATTGGTCAGAGGATCTCAAAAGGAAATGCTGAACAAGAACTCTAACCAAGTGATGTGCCGGCGAACGGCGAGCATACGGTCAGAGGATCCCTATCTAATGCAATACAGAAAATTAGCTCAACACCAAGTATGTGCTACTCAGTCCATGATGGATAAGAGGCGACCATATGGCGGAGACTTAGGGAATTACAATGCAAAACAAGTAAATAGGCGGCAAGCCAGCCTCTTCCACTTATTCAGTGGGAATGTACAATAACTCAAATTGCAAGATAAAGATGAAGTGCTGATAGTACTACTAATAGCTTACAAGATATCATAAAGATCACTTAAATCATGAGTATTTCTAGATATTTCACTGCTGCAAATGTGTAGAATGTTTCCAATGGAAGAATACAACTTTCAATGCTTATGCACTCACCAAGAGACGATTCTCTCAGTTCTAATTTATCAGACCTGCACATCAAATGGGTGAAATCTGCAAACCAATCCTCACTCAATAGCTCATATCTCACTCAATACATGCTCAATTGACAAAATATCAAATGCAGATTGCTCTAGACACAAAGGCGCCCAAAACAAGACCTCTAAACCTCACCAAACATCATTAAAACTTTCTGCACACATCCCAAGGCTGAGACAGAATGGTACGGCCCTCTTAAAAGGGCGAACTTGCTAAATAAAATCTGTAACTTTGCAAGGTGGGTCGCCAATGAGGAAAGATGATATATTGAATACCCAAAATGATATCTTTTTGTATTTTTGATTTATGAATGAAAACAGCCTACAGCTATGCAACATCAGCAACACTGAAACATGACAAAATGCTTGAATAACATCAACTAAATGCAAGTAACTCAACTACAATGCCAAAACAACCCAATTACAAGCTAACCTCTCAACTAGTTGCTATCTTTCAAGCAAGAAGATGAGCCAATGCTAGGAGGTGTGCTTTCCTCGAAGCGAGTGCCTGAATACAATCCAGCAGCATAACGGTGAAGTAGACAAAAGATCCCAAATGAAGAGCTGAGGCCTGATTATATAGATGAGAGAGAAACATCTAGAAGCTTCCAGAGGGCGCCCAAAACCCTAATTTCAAATTCACCTTTTCCCTCCAAAAGATGGCGTCCATTTTCACTTTTGCTTATTTCACATTTTAAAATAAAGTCAAACCTTCATATAGGCGTCCTTTTTCAAAAGCTTAATATTTGACTTTATAAAATATAACTTATTCCTCCATGGCGCCTAGACCCTTTAAGTCCCTCTTTTTAAAACAACTTAAGTTGTGCTTGCTATGCAAAAGGGTCATATAATATTAAAATATAATATTATAAGGAAAATACTTATCTCTCCAAGAATAATGCGCCCAAGGCCAAAACTGAAGTGCCAGCTGAAACAACCGAAGAAGAAGACCAACTGAACTGAACCCAAACTGTCCACTGCCAAAAATAGAATTTACTAAAAATAGTAAATTCGCGAAGTTGCCCGGAATGCCAAACTGAACACACCACTGCGAAGCTCTCTGAAACCCCAGAAAGAATCCGCAATCAGAATCCCAAACTCCAAGCAACAACCTCCTCAAAACTAGGAAACCCTAATTTCACCATCCAAGACAGCCTACTTCGTCTCCTGTAGGCCACAACGGTCAACATAAACTTATCACCGCCGAAGGACATTACAATGGTTTTTGGAATCGAGTCTTGAACCCTTTTGAGTTTTTATTTCCAAATGTAGGCCTCTCTTTGATGATGAGAAGATATATATTCTAAACAATATCAACTAGTGATTGTTTAGCCACAACCATTGAATATTCTAAGAAAAAGGAACTAAAATTAATGAATGTGTAAAAAAAACTAAATTACTTATGTTAACTTTATACATTTACAATACTAACACAAAATAATATAAAATATAGAAACAAAAATTTAAAATATACATATTTTCCTCTACATTTATTGTTTTGTATGGGAAAAGGAGGGTGCACTAATGGTACCACTCTTCTCACACAAACACTCAATAATGTCTTAAGAACCCTAATTGGATTGACTATCAACCTCACAAGGTTCAAGTCAATTCTCAATTAGGAGGACCTAGGAGGGGGCTTTTTCAGCTTTTAGGAGTTCACCACCAAGCAAATGCCTAGAAAAGACAAACAAACACTCAACTCACAAAACCTAACAATGCAAGCTAAATGAAGAATGTAAATGATGAAAATATGCAACAGGGAGTTAGGAGGTATGCACCTAGGAATTCTAAAGATGTTGTGAGGATTTTGGAAATGCAAAGAAGCTACCAAAAAGTGCCAGGGAGAACAAAGATGCCCTTGCTATTGTCTTAGTCCAACTGTTGTTTTTTGGGGTAAATGCAATCTTTGAATGTCGGAAATGGATCTAGAAGAATTTTTGTAAAATGACCTCAGGAGGACTAAGACGCCATTACTATTGTCTTAGTCCTATTTGTAATTTATGTAATCTCTAAATATGGTCCTAAGGCTAGATGTCTACACTTTCTTCTTCTTTGATCTTAGGTTTTGAAACCTTCAAATTTGGCTTGTAGGTGAGTTTCCATGAAGATGACAACTTTAAAATACAAATTTGCAACTTTGCAACTTTTCACTCCAAATGATCTTCAAGTCTTTGACCCTAAATTTGCAATCACAAGCATGCAAGAGGAGAAAAACTTGTTGATTGTTAGTGAATAAGGGTTTTCCTTGGTCAAACCCCTTGTTGGTAATTAAACCTTGAAATGAAATAGAATAATGAAGGGAAATGATGAATGAACAACATGCAATGCTACAACTCACCAAACCCTTATTGTAAAGTCTGCAAACTTGTGTGAAATGGCTGCAATAAATATGGATCTTGAATCAAGGAATGCTTTATAGATCTTGCTTGAATGAAAACCCTACATCACAAATGTTAGCACAATAACACACATGATGCAAGAATCTCTTTGAAATGATGCTTGAATTTTGATGATGGCTCCAAATGCTTGATGGATTACTCTTGAATGCTAGAATACTTGAATGCTTAGATGCTTAGATTGCTTGTTATCTTGTTATGAAAAATGTGTAAAGGAACCTTGTATTTATACTTATCTATGCTTAATATCCCAAAATTATATAACACAAAACTGACATATGAATTCATTAAATAAAGGAGGTTAAATCCCACCAAAATTTGAAATTAAATCTTCAAAATAAGCTAATGAGGGCTAAGATGCCCTAGGTCGCATCTTAGTTTCGAGGCTCAAATCTTAGGGCACAGACTGCAAAAAGGGACCTATTCAAGTGCTCTCAAAATCAAGGTCCCAAGACCTTTGGGGGACAAAGACGCCCTAAGTGGCATTTTAGTCCCGACCCAAAAATCAGGGACACTCCAATGACATCATTTAAATTATCATTTATGCATTGGACAATGTCGGGATTAACTAGAAAAATACAATTCATAGGGCTTGTGAATGCAAAATAGGACCAATAAAGACATAAATAGGAATAAATAAAGCAAGGCAGGCCCAAACAAGTGTGAAAATGCAAGGGTATGCATTTTACTACACTACATTTATATATAATCCAAAAAATAATAAATTGAGTTTTAAAGAAATAACTTTAATATATTTTCTATTTAAATTACATTAATTCCATCACACACATATATACTTAATAAATCTAAATACAATTTTTTTTACAAAATAATTAACAAATTTTACTTTACATAAAATTTCTCTAATATTGTGCATTAAATATTTTAAATAATAAATTTAAATTTAAATTTCTTTTAGACTGGAGGATTTGGGTAGCCCCTTGTAAACTACAGTGCGCTTAGTAAACTTTTTTCATGTCACGGGTGATGTTGGCGTGACACACCCTCTGGTACCAATAGAATGCTTTAGCCAATTGAACTAGACCTCTGACTCTTAAATTTAAATTTCTTATTAATAATTAAAAATATAATTGTCTATGAACTTTTTTATAGATAATTTTGGATTGTACATATGTAAATAACGATGCACATCGTATATCAATACATTGATATTGTAAATACTTTCAATTATATTTATTTCATCTTTTAAAATAGAGACATTCAACTTCGCTTTCAATTACGTCCAAAAAAGAGTGCGAAATTATTCCACCTTGAAGAAAACTCAACATTATCCATCACCGACAATATAAATTATCAATTAAGGTCCCCAACTTTGCCTAAAATGTAATTTTCCTACTTGTGGTTTCAACACCTGGATAAATTAATGAGTGAAATTCTTCCTTCCAAAAGTTTTGATCATTTTTTTAAAGATAGTGGTCATTCCTAATTGGTGTAAATTAAGCATTTATCTACAATTTTAATATTGGCCCACTTTACCAACGTATACAAATATTGAATCATTGTAGACTGACCATAAAAAATAAAAAATAAACGTGGATTAGAATTTAACAAATAGTTTTTAAAACATATTAAGTAGAAGGAATATTAGGAATGGTGTTTTGGACTGCATTTTATAGCCCATTATCTAAAACTAGCAATTCCACCCATAGGTTCACTAGGCATCACGAGAAACTTTTAATTACCCTAAAAGTATTGTATACATGATAAAAAATTGTGAAATAATTTTTATAGTTATAATATAATTATGTACAATTATTTTATTTTATTTAAAATTTGTTAAATTTAAATTGTAACATTTTTGAAAATTTGAATGTGAAATTTTAGTCGATCTTAATATGAATGTGTCTTAGAGGGTGTGTTCAAACTGAAATAACTTAATAGAATTTTTAAAAAATCATTATGAAAAGATAAGTGTCATAGTGATGGAAAATCAAACTAGTTACATGTAGGTTCTATGTTTGAATGTCAACATATCCAATACCCTCAAAGAACTCCATCCCTAGCAAAAAGTGGTAATTGATGAACTCTATGCCTTTCTTAAATATTGAATGAACTAGTGTTCAATAAAAGGGTTCAAATTACTAAACAAGTTCCTTTCAATTGTAAGATTTGTAGTGTATCCTCAACATCACATACAAGAGTTCTTTGAGCCATTTTAGACATTTTACATAGATATTAATTTTAATTATTTTTCTACTACTTTGTAATAAACATTGTATTTGTTTCTATAAAGAAAGTAGTCCAATCCGCCCTGTGATTTAATCTTTATCCATTACATAAAATCTTTATTCATTAAAATATCCATTAATTGCATATTTTAATCAAATGAAATTAATTGAAATGAGAGATAAATGAGTGGGTTTATGATATAATGTAGGTTTAGAAGCTTAGAATAAAGATGTATTTGCGAATTAATAGATGATTTAATGAATTAAATGATTTTATGTAATGGATAAAGATTAAATGATCTACTGATTTGTGAAATGATTAAATGGTTTTATGTATTTAAATGATTTAATATGCATAGATATTTTAATAATTAATGCAAATGGAGCAATATGAAATGGATAAATGATCGATAAATACAAATGGATAAATGCTTATAATATGTTAATTATGTGAGTGAATTAATGAGTGAATAGAATAAATTATTACATGAATTGATTAAATAGATAATACTTGAACATTACAAAACTCAGAGAAACAAGCTCACAAAGGACCAAACATAGCAAATAATTAATTTACACCCAAGAAGCATCTCATATCCTTCATAACCCATTCCTCCAAAACATGGGCCAAATCACTAGGAAGGTTGCCCCAATCATCCACATACCAAGAATCCATCCTCTCAGTAGCCCATCTAGCCAAACCATCAACCACCTTATTCCAATCCCAGGGAATATGGCAAAAAACAATGGACTTCAAAGAAGAACACAAAGAAATAATTTTCCTAACAACCACAGCCAACTGATAATTCACCTCCTCCAAATGATGCTTG
>VDFB02313665.1:0-27184 GCA_007258455.2 Sequoia sempervirens
CAAGTATTTGTTGAGTCCAAGTCTGGTAACTACATTCTCCACTTTTCTATATAAGTCAATAGAGTGCCCTATAAATAGGAAGTGCCCCAACAGCCAACTTAATTGAATAGCCATCAACTCTATAAGGGGGTGATCTTGCAAGTAAGTCATCTAGAAACAAATAAACCAACTTCTCAAATAAACATTTGAATCCAGTATCTAATAGTAGGGATCTAGTCATCATCAATAAGTTTGATGAAAAACACCAAAGCATAGATGCCCAAATTTACCAAATAGGTTTGATGAAGAAATCAAAGCATTAGTTCCCCTTTTAGACAATATTTTTTTATGTAGAGCTAGCACCAAACAACTTAACTCATTTCCTATTCTGGAATATAAGAATGTCTTCCTTAAGGATTCGTGTCATATTAACAAACCCATTTGTAGCCTAGATTAGCATCATACCTGCCAACCTTCATGATATCAAAATCTTGATGGTAATAGCATATTTGAATTGATTAATGAATGTTGGGAGCATAATATAGAGCTAACACCAAATAGTTTTAACTCATTTCCCATTCTAGAATCTAAGAATGTCTTCCTAAGGATACAACGTCATATTAACAAACCCATTTGTAGCCTAGACTAGCATCATACTTGCCAATCTTCATGATATTGAAATCCTGATGGTAATAGCATAATTGAACCGATTAATGAATGCTAGGAGGATTAGAATTCTAATTCAAAATCTCTGGCCATTAGCCAAGTCCACCTCATACTCATCTAGGTCCTCTTGAAAGAACTTCGGATTTCCTCACATATGCCTAAGTTGTCCATGTTAGTTTTATGATCAGAAATTAAATAAGCAGATTTAGAACAATTCAAACAAATAGACACAGCATATACCCTGGGAAAACCCTCCAACTTGAGGGAGAAAAACCCAGCAACAATATATCACTTATATATTGATAAATCAGAAGCAATTTGCTTTTACAATATGGTCAATACTCAACCAATATGATGCAATATCAACAGCACCTCTCTCTAGATACAATTCGCTACTTCTCACAATATCTAACTCTTGAAACACTAAGAAGATCTGCTGTAGAAGAAATTCACACTTGCTTGTGAATCGAAAGACTTGATTTTATGATGGAATGAATGAATATGATCTTCCTTATATACAATTCATTGGAGAAGACGCGCCCCTTCAAGATACAAGGTCGGCCTCCAAAATGAAAGGATATGTCTCAAATAAAAGAATGTGAATATCAAGGAGAGCTTGGCCTTTAATAAATAATAGTTATTCTTTAAGTGAAGTGCCTCTTCACTAATTGATAACAATAAATAAATAGCCGATGGCTATATGCAATTTATTGTTTATTAAATACGAGGCGGGAAGTATGTAGCCCGCGGCTGTAAACATCAACACTCCCTTTCAGCTAGGGAGGAATACTTCCAGCTATCCAATGTCATGGAGTCTCTCAACATGACACCCACAATGGCTACACCCATATGTGGAAAGAGCTCATCCTGAGAGTCACTCAACGTGATATCGTCCATAATGGCTACTCCCATGTATGGAAAGAACATGTGCACAAGTGCCCATCACGGAGTCACTCAACGTGATGTCATCTCATCATGACATCCACCATGGCTATTCCCAGATGGTGGATAAACACAAGTACAAGGAAATCATCACGAAGTCTCTCAACATGATGTTGTCATGGAGTCACTCAACATGACATCCACCATGGCTACTCCCAGAGGGTGGAAACAAGGGCTTACACCTCAAATTTCTCTCATGCAGAAAGATGCATTAAACAAGGGCTTTCACCTCAAATTTCTCTCACAAAGAAAGATGCATTAAAGCAAATCTCAGAAGATCACTGATGTTGAGTCTCCCTCTCAGCTAAGGCTTCATTCTCCACAACTCCAAGCTTGTCTCGAAAGTGCACAAACTTTACTCTGGAGAGAGGCTTGGTGAGAATATCAGCAGTCTGCTCATCAGTGCAAATGTATCTCAACTGGATAGCTTTCCTCAATACCATATCTCTAATGTAGTGGTATTTGATCTCAACATGTTTTGTTATGTCATGAAACACTGGATTGACAGAAAGCTTCACACAGCTTTGATTATCACAATGAATGACAGTCGGCTCCAATGATTGTCTAAACAATCCTACAAGGAGCTTCCAAAGCCACCTTCTCGTGCTGCTACACATGCTGCAATATACTTGGCCTCTGCTTGATTGCTTAGTGCCACTAAAGGCTGCTTCTGCTACACGGGGATCATCACAGACCCAAACTAAAGCGGCAACCAAAGGTGCTCTTTTTGATCGGCAACACTCCCTACTTGTCCAGATTAGAATATCCTTGCAGCGTAGATCTACACTAGAAGTATATCTCAAGCCATCAAGCATTGCCAGCAAATTATCTTAGGATATGCTTCGCTGCAACTAGATGTATATGCCTTGGTTCACACATGAACTGACTAAGTGCACTTACTGCATAGCAAATATCAGGTCTAGTATTGACTAGATACATCAACGATCCAATCAACTACCTGTACATAGTAAGATTCACCAAATCTGAACTAGCTGCAGACTCACTCAATTTCTTCAAATTGGTCTCCATCGATGTAGACATGGATTTGCAATACATCATGCCAAATCTCTTCAAGGTGTCTATCGTATACTTCCCTTGACTCAGAATGATCTCATTAGGCCTGCGCCGCTACTTCTAAACTAGGAAAGTAATGGATGTATCCAAGATCCTTCATCTCAAATTCAGAAGCTAACTCTTTGCATTTAATAATGAGATATTCTGCTCCAGTAAGAAATAGATCATCAACATAAAGAACCAAGATTAATGCCTCACCATCAACTACCTTGAAGTACAGGTTTGAATCAGCATCATTCTTGGAGAAGCCCAAGCTCATCAGGTATCGATCAATCTTTTCATACCAAGCACGAGGAGCCTACTTAAGGCCATACAAAGCCTTCTTCAATTTACAAACATGAGACTCCTTCCCATGAATCTCAAAGCCATCAGGTTGCTCAATGTATACCTCTTCTTCAATTACACAATTAAGGAATGTTGTCTTCATGTCCATCTGATGTAACTTCCATCCTTTAGTTGCTGCAATAGCAATGATAGTCCTTATGGATGTATAACAAGCAACCAGAGCAAAGGTTTCTTCATAATCTATTCCCTCTTTCTGAGAGAATCCTCTAGCCACAAATCTAGACTTGTACTTCCCAATGCTTCCATCAGCCGCATGCTTGATCTTGAAAAGCCACTTAGAGGATACAACAGATTTCCCTTCTAGTATTGGTACAATATCCCAAACTTCATTCTTGATGATAGATTGATATTCTTCAACCATAGCATATCTCCATACTTGCTGACTTGAAGCTTCCTCAACACTGGAAGGCTCAAATTCAATTATATGAATCATAAATGCAACATAGCTTGGAAACTTCTGTGGTCTTTTGCTTTCTCTAAATGTTCCTCTAGGGGCTGCAAACTTTTCTGCCTCCTGCATTGTTTTCCTAGCCCATAGAGGTCTCTTTCAACCTATAACAATATCTCTTGGCCCATCAATTGGTTCCAAAGGCTCAACTGGATCAGCATCTTCTTCTGGTTTAGTAGACTCCCTCTAAATCTCAGGAGTATGGTCAACTTCCATGTCCTGAGGAGTCTCCTAGTCTTCATTATCTATCTCCATGTATGAACCTTTAGATCTCTTGAATGCAACATCTTCCTCAAAAGTGACATCCCTGCTGATCTCTATCAGTTTCTGACCTAGAATGTAAATCCTGTAGGCTTTTGAAGATTCACTGTAGCCCACAAATATTCCTTTCTTGCCAGATGGTTCCAACTTAGTCCTTTTATCTTTAGGCACATGAACATACACAGGACAACCAAAGATTCTCAAGTGACTAACTTCAGGCTTCACACCTATGAAGGCTTCTTCAGGAGTCATGTTCTCCAAAATACGATGAGGGCTTCTATTTTGAACATACACTGCAGTTCTAGAAGCTTCTGCCCAAAGGAAGGTTTGCAAGTCTTAATCATGGATCATAGCTTTAGCTACCTCAACAATGGATCTGTTCTTCCTTTCTGCAACACCGTTTTATTGTGGATTGTAAGGGACACAAAACTCCCTCTTAATCCCTGCCTCGATACAAAAGTTACAGAAGCCTCCAGAGATGTATTCTCCTCCATTGTCAAATCTCAAAACTTTGATCTTCTTCCTGGACAAGTTCTCTACTTGAGCCTTGAATTCTTTGAATTTCTCAAGTACCTCTTCAAATTCTTTAGTCTTTAAAAAATAAATCCAAGTCTTTCTAGAGTAGTCATCAATGAAAATTATATAATACAAGAAACCACTCAAAGAAGCAATAGACATTGGACCACACAAATCAGAATGAACAAGATCTAGAATACATTTAGATCTACTTTCACTACTATGAAAAGGACCTTTAGTATTCTTACCCAATGCGCATCATTGGCAAGTACCTTCATGCTCCTGGCTGAGTTTTGGAAGGCCAGTGACCATCTTCTCCATGGATGGAAGTGCTTTGAAATGAAGGTGGGCAAGTCTTCTATCCCAAAGCTCACTTGAACTGGTGGAATCATGCAACATTGCCTGCATTAGACGAATGGAAAGTCTATAAAGACTCTCTTGCCAAACACCAATCACTCGGGCTGACTTGATGCTAGAGTTCTTCGGCCAAGCAAGAACTTTTCCCTCAGAAAATGCAACTTGATATCCTTTGTCCTCCAAGGCTGAAATTGACAAGGTTCCTCTTGATGCCTGGTACAAATAACACATTGCTCAATTGAAGAGAGATGTCGGAATCTAAGTGAAGAGAGGAGGTTCCAACACCTTTCACAGAATAGCATGCATCATCACCAAGTATGACTTGAATGTTGGTATCTCTCTCCACCAAATCTGAAAGATTTTATCTAAATCTAGTAATGTGACGAGAGGCGCCACTATCAATCAACCATGTGTTGCTATCGGTTGGAACATTGCTTGATAGGGCAGAGATAAATAGAAATCCACTTGAACTGTCTCTTGAGTCCTTTTGACAAGAGACCTCACCCACATCTGCGATAGAAACATGTTGTTTTGGTCTATTAGCACAATCTCTTGCATAGTGACCAAACTTGTCACATCTGAAGCACTGTATATGGGAGAGATCCTTCTTCTTCTTAGGTTCAGGAGCACCATCCGATTTTCTATCTTTGTTCCTCTTGAAATTGCCTTTCTTCCCTTCTCTTCCTTTCCTCTTTGATGATTGAGCAGCAAGTACATGAATATCTTCATTGTTTGAACTTCGCCCGTTGCCTCTCTCTACCAATCTTGATTCCTCTTGAATACAATCTGCCCTAAGACAATCAAACTTTGGTAGCTTCAATCTTCCACTAATACCTTGGATAAATGGCTCTCAAAATTGAGGAAGACCATTGAGTGCCAACATGACTAAGTCTTTATCATCAACCATATGACCAATGGCACAAAGCTGATTTCTTAACTCGGTGATCTTCATGAAGAAGGAGATGACAGAATCTCCTTTCGCCATCTTGATATGATGAAGCTATTGCCTCAATGCAAGAGCTTTGCTTGTATTATTGATCTCATACAATCCCTCCAAGGTCTTGAACATCTCTCTTGCTGTCTTCAACTTGGAGATAATAAGCACAAGGTGATCCTTCACAAAATCAATCAATATCTTCTTGGCCTTTGTGCCATTCTTCTTCCATTGTGACTTCTCATTCTCATCGGAAGGCTCGGGGACTTCACTCTCCATGAACTCGCTAATCTCATTTTCTTCCAATGCAATCAGGACTCTAAACTTCCAAGAGGTGAAGTTAGAGGCACCTTCAAGTCTATCTTCAACCTTGAGCCTGTTCACCATTTTCGAAGATAAGATAGACACACTAAGATGAGAACAAGAGAGGAAGAGCACGCTGCTTACAGAAATCTGATCACGATCTTGCTTAAACCCGCTCTGATACCATGTTAGTCTTATGATCAGAAATTAAATAAGCAGATTTAGAACAATTCAAACAAATAGACACAACATATACCCTGGGAAAACCCTCCAACTTGAGGGAGAAAAACCCAGCAACAATATATCACTTATATATTGATAAATCAGAAGCAATTTGCTTTTACAATATGGTCAAATACTCAACCAATATGATGCAATATCAACAGCACCTCTCTCTAGATACAATTCGCTACTTCCCACAATATCTAACTCTTGAAACACTAAGAAGATCTGTTGTAGAAGAAATTTGCACTTGCTTGTGAATTGAATGACTTGTTTTTATGATGGAATGAATGAATATGATCTTCTTTATATACAATTCGTTGGAGAAGACGCACCCCTTCAAGATACAAGGTCGGCCTTTAATAAATAATAGTTATTCTTTAAGTGAAGCACCTCTTCACTAATTGACAACAATAAATAAATAGCCAATGGCCATATGCAATTTATTGTTTATTAAATACTGTTGATGCTTGCAGCGTCAGGCCTCTACTTCCAGCCATGACCTATCAAAGCAAGAAATTAAATGTAGCCTAAACGGCTATTTAATTTATTGGAGCCAAGTTATGAAGAGTCACTTCCATTCAATTGTAATTTAATTTATATTCTTGTAATGGCCGACTATACCTTGAACAAAGAGTCATATTGTTTCATGATGAGGCCGACTTGCTATGAAGAGACATATTGCTTGAAGAGGTGTGATTTCACCATGTATAAATAGAAGGTGTTGCTCTCCCTTTTATTGATCGATTATTACCAAGTGAAGTGCAAGTTTATCTACAGCATGAGTTTAATATAGCAGATCGATATTATTCAAGGAGTTCGATCTCTTTCCTTTGATATTGCATCAAGTGTGGTGTTGTTAATTCGGCCTTGTGATTGGCCTCATTGTAAAGTGAATTGCTCTTCATTATTCAATATATAAGTGATATATTGTTGCTAGGTTTTTCTCCCTCAAGTTGGAGGGTTTTCTCAGGATATCTTGCTATGTTATTGTGTTCATTGTTTCATTTTTGTTTATTGCAAATCTGATCTTAAAATCCAACATGGTATCAGAGCGGGTTACGTAAAGATCCGATCAGGTTTGGCTAAGCAGTATAAGTCAAATCCAGAAAGAGACAATCTCAGTTCAGTGGTATATGTTTGGTAGTCACTGGAGACTATAGGAGTCCAAAAGTTGTCAGAAGTTGCTTCACAAGGAGTATGAATAATCTAAGTCAGATTGCACTATTTTTTTGAGTCTGATTATGAAGATTGTCAACATTCTCTCATCCGCCTAAGTTTAATATTCAGAATTCGCTTGTTACCAGTCATTGGATTTGATATTAGCTATTTAGGTGGGCGATCAGAGCAGAATTGTGGCAGAGCCACAGGCTCTCACTAATCTCACACATCACAATTCAAGAATTCACGATTCTTACAGGAGAGCGCTTCTAGGTAGAGTCGCCTGAGGCAGCAAAGCATATCGTTTATTGTCGGGCAAGAGGACCTCACGCCAAGCGCCACTCATTCACCCCGCACAAGTCATCATCGTGCCTATACTCGTGCCCAAACGTTTTTAGGGATGGAGTTATCGGCAAATGTGAATAGTGGCCATCGAGTGTTTTTAGAAGGCGCTATCTTGGGGGTGGCAACTATTTTGGGTCATGCTCTTTTAAGAGCTCTTCTTTATATCATTCTTGTTGTTTGAAGATGTTATTTTTTGGCGCGGGTGTGCTGGTTGATATATTTATCTTCAATACTTCTTCAGTTTTAGATATCAATTTTGATCTATACATCTTCGTTTTTTTTAGTATGCCAGGAGGTGCGATTTGGTGAGGCTATGTGTTCTTG
Organism: Sequoia sempervirens; assembly: GCA_007258455.2. Lineage (NCBI taxonomy): Eukaryota > Viridiplantae > Streptophyta > Pinopsida > Cupressales > Cupressaceae > Sequoia > Sequoia sempervirens. The sequence goes on from VDFB02313665.1 coordinate 7,878, forward strand.
CGTATGCGCAAGCTCAACGTTTTTTTAAGACCTTATTGAGCGTATGAACGACACTGATGGCTCTATTTAGGAGAAGCATTTTGTGGAGTAGTATATAGACAGTTTTGAAGGCTTTTGAGTTTGTAAATCTTAGACATGTTTAGAAGGCATGGGAAAAGTTGTCGAGTATGTGTGTGCAAGTGCCATGGAAAGAAAGGGATGGAGTCAATGCTATTTTTTTACGCTGAAATATCTTCTACAGTGCGGGTGAATGTCCTGTTGTTGTTCTAAGGGGTCTTGATGCATGGGAGTCATGTTTTGTTAAAACTGATATGAGAATGTTATATATTCATTGTCACCTCTTTAGGCATTGGCAGTATGAAAGTGTGAGTAACTTCTGGGCTGGTTTCGCTTGATGTGAAGTTGTGACTTTCAAGATACTATTCCATTGCTTGTTTTGAGTTTTGGGTGTGCAGAAATTCTCTGAGCTATCGAGGGTGTTATATATAACCTATTTTGTTGCCATCTACGATGTGTGAAGCCATTTTTTCTGTCGTTTTTTTGGAGCTGCAATCTCTATTTACAAGCATAGGAAGTTAAAGGCCTCGTTTATGGAAGGAAGTCATGATGACTTATTTTCACTCTTTTGATTACTTAAACTTTTCATCGCATGAGTATGGGTGCGTTGATTCATAATGTGATCTCAAGATTTAAATGGAATTTGTGGAGAAGGAACTGATGTTTTTGTAGGCTGTACTAAGCTGAGTCAGCATTCAGGAAGAAAATTAATTCATATCTCAAGAAAAGATAAGTGACCTGAAAAGTGTTTAAGTGCAGCACTTAAGGAGATTCTGATTTCATCGAGATAAGTATTTTTTGTTTATACTTTTGAAATCTGGGGTAAAATTCAATCTGCTGAGTTGTGCAGATCTGACATCGTTTATTTGAATCGTGTGTGATTAGTAAAGATCATGGTTTCTCTTGAATAGTGATCACTGGGATAAGATCCTTTGGAGATACCATTATTCATTGCTAGTTGTTTCATGCTAGTTGTGAAGATTTCTGAGTGTGACTCTGAAATAAAAGGAGAACTGCAATTTCGATTATGATTGGTTGGTCACATCGATATCATTCTCTATATGCATGGACTATGAAAGAACCTTGATTCTTTGAGAAGTCTAGTTCTATATGCTGGCTACATAATGTATCTAAGAAATCTATGTTGAGCAGACTGTCTTTTGTTGAGATTAGCACTTTCGAGAGCAGTAAAGATGAAAGAAAGATATTTCAGAATCAACAAAGATAAGTTTTATTATTTCTTTAATTGATCTTTCTAATGATATTTTGTACATACTTCACTTGTAGTTTGATTTCTTTTATATAAACTATTATTAATCCTTTTAAAATGCAGGTTGGATCGAGACACAAACAAATGATGAATTAATTATCTGAATAACGTGAGAAGATAGTTTACAGGATGGAGAATGATTTCAAGGCACGAAGAGCTTGAGGCATCCTATGAGGAAGTCTTAGCCTACAGCCGTGAGACTAAGTTTGTGACACATATCTATAGACATCTCTCAAGGACACAAGGTTGGGTCAGCCTTGGATGGAGAGTTTGCATTAGCAAGAAGATTGAGAAAGATGAAGACACTAAAAGAATCACTACATATTGTCATTGTGATCATTTACTTCAAAGAGGAGGAAATGGCATTCAGAGGGAGTCAAATTTTGAGGATTCAAGGCTCGAGTTGTGAGCATGTCCTGGAATAGGATTAAGGTTCTAAGATCAGTCAATGAAGGGGAGTTCACTTCCAGAAGACTTCTTTGCAATCTCTGAGGCAGGGATCAAGAGGGAGTTTTGTGACTCACTAAGAAGAAGTGAAGGTTGCAGTGTTGCAAGGATAGGTGCCAAAGTCCTTGGAGGACCTCTTTAGCTACAGAGAACAGAATTGCACAAGATAGTCAATCTGGATTTGACATTGGTAGCTCTGCAAACCTATTCAAAATAGGGTGATCCAGGATGAGGTCAAGAAGGACAGTCCTAAACTCTTGCAAGTCAATAGTGTCGGAGGTGTGTGTGCTGGAAAACATTTCTCTAAGGCAAAGCGTTGCAAGCAATCTTGGACGAGGAGGTCAGAAGATTGATGCAAGTACTTGGAGCTTCAAAGGGAGTTACATCATCATGAAGATCTGTGTTAATGCATTTTCCTCTGAAACGGAGGAATTTGAGGTGTAAGCCCTTGTTAATGCATCTTTCTCTGTGAGAGAAAATTGAGGTGTAAGCCCTTGATAATGCATCTTTCTCTGTGAGAGAAATTTGAGGTGAAATCCCTTGTTTAATGCATCTTTCTCTGTGAGAGAAATTTGAGGTGAAAGCCCTTGTTTCCACCCTCTGGGAGTAGCCATGGTGGATGTCATGTTGAGTGACTCCATGACAACATCACGTTGAGAGACTCTGTGATGATTTCCTTGTACTTGTGTTTATCCACCCTCTGGGAGTAAGCATGGTGGACGTCATGATGAGATGACGACATCACGTTGAGTGACTCCGTGATGGACACTTGTGCACATGTTCTTACCATACATGGGGGTAGCCATGATGGACGATATCACGTTGAGTGACTCCGTGATGAGCTCTTTCCACATATGGGTGTAGCCATTGTGGGTGTCATGTTGAGAGACTCCATGACTTTGGATAGCTGGAAGTATTCCTCCCTAGCTAAGAGGGAGTGTTGATGCTTGCAGCGTCGGGCCTCTACTTCCAGCCATGACCTATCAAATTAAATGTAGCCTAAACGGCTATTTAATTTATTGGAGCCAAGTTATGAAGAGTCACTTCCATTCAATTGTAATTTAATTTATATTCTTGTAATGACCGACTATACCTTGAACAAAGAGTCATATTGTTTCATGATGAGGCCGACTTGCTATGAAGAGACATATTGCTTGAAGAGGTGCGCTTCATCATGTATAAAGGGAAGGTGTTGCTCTCCTTTTATTGGTCGATTATTACCAGGTGAAGTGCAAGTTTATCTACAGCAGGAGTTTAATATAGCAGATCGATATTATTCAAGGAGTTCAGTCTCTTTCCTTTGATATTGCGTCAAGTGTGGTGTTGTTAATTCGGCCTTGTGATTGGCCTCATTGTAAAGTGAATTGCTCTTCATTATTCAATATATAAGTTATATATTGTTGCTGGGTTTTTCTCCCTCAAGTTGGAGGGTTTTCCCAGGATATCTTGCCGTGTTATTTTGTTCATTGTTTCATTCCTGTTTATTGCAAATATGATCTTAAAATTCAACAAATACAAAGCGGGAAGTATGTAGCCCGCGGCTGTAAACATCAACAGTCCAGAATTATGTTTATGTTCAAAACCAACCAGAATGTGTGCTTCCATATCGTTAATTATCTCCCTAATAAAAGATATTGATTTCATGAAACTTTAGAAAAGTGTGTAGACTTATATTTGGGGGCATCACACCTACAAACTTTCTCCCACAGACAAGCATGACCACCATCGTTTTGCTTCCTTTTACCTGAATTCAACAGGGTTCATTTGTCCCCTTCATTCATGAGGTATATGGGAGCCAACTTGCTAGGAGTCCAATTGTAACTTGATAATCTTATTTATAATAAGGCCCTCCACATTTAAAACATTTCCCAATTGTTCCTTTCTTATTAAATTTATAAATCTTGGCATTGTGCAAATTGTTAAGGAATCTTTGAAAGAAGAGAAATTCTAAGTACCAATATTTTTGGGTTTGTTCTCTTGATGGAAAAGATTGCTCCAGCTTGTTAACTCTCTAGCATTTTCAATATTGAGTAGTATCATGACCATTTTATTCACGAAGTACAGCCAAATTAGTGCAAAACATTTCAAAAGTGGGGCTTGATTTCATATAACATATAGTTCGATACTCTTCAAGAATATTGGGAAGGAAAATGGTAACGGGCTACACTTAGGAGTTAGGACAATACTGCACCATTCCCATCCACTTGATGTAGATCTATTGGTTGAAAATATTCGTCTTGATATTTTGAGCCAGATCTCAAGATTAAGGCTTCCTTTAATTCTTGTCAAACACCAATAGAACTATGAGTTTCCGGCTATATTTAGCAAATCATTTGCATGCTTTTCATTTTCATTCTCCACCCAACATGCTTTAAAGCAAGTTTTAACTAGTTCAAGTCATGATTTGGAAGTAGCACTAATACATTTTCATCAAATTCAAGTAATTCATCCATTTCACGTGCTTTCTATTTTTGGAAGTCATTTCCAGAATTTATGTACAGATCTCTTCCTTTGGTAGACATGTCTACAACAATTCAGGCTTGGATTTTCCTCAACCCAAATCCAACAATTTGCACTTGTCTTGATATCAGGCAACCTTCTTCATTGTATGTCAAGAAAAATTTGTCTCAAAGTCTCATCTCTTCATTACCATTAACTGGAGCAGAATGTTCCATTGCCATCATCTGCTTGTTCATAATTATTTTCTGCTTGGTGCCCTCCATTAATATCACACTATTACTTGAAACATACATTCTGACACAATGACAAATTTCAACTATTCTCAAGATATTGTATGATATGAGATACAAATCCATTGTAATATTCAGTCTTGCAATTGTCTTATGACAAGTGGGATCAAAGCAAAAATTAATCTAGAACCAAGTAAGATATATATTCCCAATGTAGCAAAGCTACAAAACTTAAAAGTGTCACTGGATAAAGATCAGAGTGATGTGAAGGGACCGATTGAGGATATCAACCTCAACCAACCACGTGCCCAAATCCATCCACAAGCCCATGCATGTTTCTACACGAAGCTAGGCTGGAAATTTCACCATTGCCTCCACCAACATCTCAATCAAGCATGTATTGTTCCATAAGATTTAATTATCTCTTCTTGACATCAATTGGAGATGCACCAACATGATGAAGACAAACAAGAGGGAAGGGCCTTAACTCTCCCAAGCTCCTTGGCGGGCTCAAACTCAAATTACCAAAGTAAAATACTCCAAAATGAAGAGAAAAACGTGAAGAGATATGGTGATTCCCTTAGGCCAAAATTTGTGTATGTATATAGAAGATATGAAAAAATTGGAGAGAACCCTAATGCCTCAACCAACCACATGCCCAAATCCATCCACAATCCCATGCATGTTTCTACACGAAGCTAGGCTGGAAATTTTAATGCCTCCACCAACATCTCAATCAAGCACATATTGTGCCATAAAATTTAATTCTCTCTTCTTGACATCAATTGGAGATGCACCAACAAGATGAAGACAAACAAGAGGGAAGGGCCTTAACTCCTGCCAAGCTTCTTGGTGGGCTCAAACTCAAATTACCAAAGTAAAATAATCCAAAATGAAGAGAAAAACATGAAGAGATAAGGTGATGCCCTTGGGCCAAAATTTGTGTACACATATAGAAGATATGAAAAGATTGGAGAGAAACCCTAATGCCCCTAGGCAGCAGGATGTATCCTTAAGCACCAAAAAATGAAATGAAAATGGATGTAATGGTGAGATGAATGTCCTCTATTTATACATTATTCTTACACATAAAAAAAGATTAGGCTGGCTTAGTCAAGCCACCTATCCCAATATAATATAATATTAATTTTATGCATGTAGGCCATTTAATGAGATTATGCCTAGGCCCTTTAAAGTTACAAGGTACCAAAATGAGAGAAAAGGTAGCTCAAAAGTGTACCACATGTTTGTGAAATTCAAGATTACGATCTCCAAAATCCCCCTTTGGATTGACTAAAGTCTTTGAGGAACAAGCTGATATGGTCATCCCCTTCTAGGGGAAGCTCTCAAAGCTCAAACCAACCCCAAAGAGAGAAACAGAGATGTACTAAATACATTACTCTACTTGCAAATAGAAAGGTCAAGCCTTGATTCTTTTTATAGATAATAGCAATGCCCAAAAGGGTGTTGACCTTTGTCTCACATATAAAAAAAAAAAAGTGTGTTGTTTGACTTTCACATCATGTATGAAAGAAGTCAAGTCCCTAGAAATCTAACATCTAAAATCTAACCATTATGATGAAGGACATCCATTAGATGATGTCAATATTAATTCACATATACCATGGCTAGCCACAAGTCAACGCTCATGGACAAATAAATCTCATATGATTAGTAAATAAGCAGTTCCAGTGGGACATAGCAAGTGCTCAATCCCTAGGTCCATCTCCTACATGCTAAGGAAGTCCACAGATCAACAAATCAACCAAATCTTGTGAGAGAGCTTCCTTCATATTCAAATATATCAAATATGAATATGATCTAAAAGGTATCAAAATAAACATAAATGTGTAGCCTAAACCAGATTTCCAAGACTTTAAGAATGGGCTCAATCAAAGCCTTGATGTTAAAGTTATGAATTTAGGAAGATCAAGACAAAACAAACCTATGATGCCCAAATTGACATCAAATTTATGCTAACTTATGCTGCCATAAACGGATGAACATTTTAGTGAACAAAAAATGAAGCCCTAAGAAATGGAAGAAGAATATAGTGACTAATGCACTATCCAGGAAGGATGAGAGGGATGATGCATTATTATGTGCCATTTCAATATTACAAGCAAATTGGGTTGAAGAAGCCAAGGAAAGTGGCAAAATGATGTTGCTACAAAGAATCATTTGCAAAATGATCCCACTAGTTCAGATAAGTTTTGTTGGAAGAGAGTCTCTTTGTGGTTGTAGTGTCGTAAAATTGCACCTCGGGCAATTTCACACTACATAACCTCCCCTTTAGCTTAATAAAGACGATAATCCAAATTCCCCTTTTCCTTACCTTTATATTTGTCCTTAAACCCTTTGTTTTCGATCTCTAAGTGATTTTTTGTCGGGGACGCTTCCACAACACACAGATGTTTGCGCGCCGTGCAAATGTCTTAAGATTCCTGGTTTTGTAGTCGTTGGGACACTACATTTCCGCCTACCCACGAAGTGTAAAGCCTCTGTGGTCGCAAACGCACTCGAAAACGACCACCTTGCATGCATTTCTTCCATTCTTCCTTCCATTCATTCATTCTCTCAATCGATCTTTCATTCTCATTCTTGCATTCTAAATCTCAAGCTCTCACTTTCACACTCTATATCATATCTACACCATTTTCTCAAGCTCTATTGCAATTTTTTTGGCTTCTAAATCAACATCTTGGCTCTCTCAGCTCATCTAGAGTGTTGTACTCTCCTTCGGCATCACAAGCTTGCTAAAGGGAGGGTAAACACTCTTTTTCTTGCATTATCATCTTTTTAGTAGCATATTGTTATTCTAACATGTCTATCTTCTTTATCTTGTTAATCTATCTTGTGTATTGTCTATTTCTTTTCTACTTGTCTACTTGGTTGTCCATGGAGGTGGAAACACCAAAATGGGGGGTTTGACTAAGGCAAACCCCGAAACAGCCCCAACATTTTTCCATTGTCTCCATGTGTGTAGATCATTCGTTTGGAGCATTGTGGGAGGCTGCATAGCGCTTGACCTCTTGTGAGTTTGTTCCTCTCTTTTCTCTCATCATTTCATTTTGTTTAGTTTAAATCCTTGCATGTTAGTATTCTTGTTGTTATCATTTTTGTTATTTTAGCATTCTGCTAGTTTAGTAGAACATTCAAATTTCAGTTCCCAAATTGATAGTAGACTCCTTGTGTTCATGTCTACAAGTTCTGCTTTCAGACTGTACAAGACCACTGCGTGCCGCGGGGACGTTTGCGCACCACATTGTCGTCCTTGGCCGAGAGCTAATCAGCTTGCTCCCAAGACCTCAGAAGTCTGCTCTTTCAGTCCCTAAAGTCCTTTTTCCAAAATCTGTCCTAAAACATAAATTATAGTAAAAACTCCTTGTCCTTCCATCTTTGTCACCTGAGCTTTGCCTTTGAGGTAGTTGAGGACCATTTCCTCCCTATAGACTCTTCTTTGTCCTAGAAGCTCGAGAGTAGCAAATCTCCTCTACATTTTGGTGAACCTAGCGTGAACCTTTTTCTTCCCTTTGTCTTTTTGTCTAAAATTTTCTTCTCTCTTGTCGAGACATCTATTTGGTAGAGCGTTGTGATGTTTCTTTTATGAGCTTCACAACCTAATCCACTACCTCCGGGCACATAGTCAAAAAGAGTTATCGACATCTTGATATGGGGTCTAGAAGGTTCATCCCTCCCCATCAAGGTCCGGATATTGAATTCTCTCCAAGAATCGCTATCGGATTCTCCCCTCATGTCGAAATTGAAACGCATACCCCACCAACCTCTCCTTTGAACTTTTCCTCTCCCTTAGTTGAAGAGTCTACTCTTATGGTTCCTATTGATCAGATTCACTCGTTGGAAGCAAGACTTGGAGGGTTTGAAGAATTATTAATAAAAGAAAATTCTTATTCTCAAGTAGCTTCTCTCCTTAACGATCTAAAAAATTTACTTATTTCCGATCGTAGAGGTTTGGAGTTGTTTCAAGGAATTGCAAATATTGTAGAAACCCATGTCCCATCATACACTTTAGTCTTGGGTAACCCCCAAGATGTTCAATCGGAAATCACTAGTCACCAGTTGAATGCTCTGATGCTAGGAGTGTCTGTCCATATGGTCGACATGAGTCCTTCTGTCAATACTGCTGCTAATAATGCTACCACCGCATCCAAGGAAATCCTTGCAATTAGAGTGAACCGAGTTCCCTTGAATTTCGAAGTTTCTACATCTAGAGCTCGGAACATCTCCACCTCCAGTGCTACAACTAGTCATACTTTGTCAACAAATCCCATCCTCAATGCTCTATTACAAACCATGGGGTGGATGCAATCTCAATTGGTGAACTTGACTAGTTCCACTTCTCAACCCATGTTCCAACCATATTGTCGTTGTAGCCCTTTGTCTTTTGCTATTCAGAATACCCCCATCCCTCAAGGAATGGAGATTCCTAAATTTGAAAAGTACAGTGGCAGAGGAGATCCGCAAACACGTCTCATCTTTTAATGCCATGTGTACCAATTTCTTCCACCATGATGCTTTGTTGGCAAAATTATTTTTGTGTTCTCTCAAGGGCGTTTGGAATGGTATTGCTCCCTTCCCAGTTATTCTATTTTCTCTTTGGACCAATTAGTAAATCAATTCTTATAGCAATTCCAGGCGAACATCGGACCGAAGGTTGCCTTTACTGATCTCGTCCGATACAAGCAAAGTACACACGAAAAAGTAACTGATTTTATTGCCTGTTACCAAGCTCTCTTCTCCAAAATCTCCTATGCCCTGCCAGATTCTAACATACAACGTGTGTTCATCGGGAACTTGTTGCTGGTGTTGCGAGATAGATTCCTTCTAATGAAGTATCCCTCTTTTGCTCATTTGTAAGTTGTGCTGCGTGAATCAACAAACGGTTGCTCAGTATGGGGATTCCTCCTCGTCCGGATGGCCAATTAGCCATGTTTGTCTCTAGAGAGTAAAGAAAAAATAAAGTAGTAGTGAACATGGTGTCTATTCCTACTAGAAAAAGTTTTGTAGGTCAAAACATAATCTTTACAAAGTTATCTGAATCCTATGCAAATGTTCTACAAAAATTGTTAAAAGATGGTGTAATTTTCCTTCCGGAGATCAGGCTGCTCTCCAAGTCCTATCCTCAATGGTATGATGTGCAAAAATTTTGCCAATACCATCGAGTATCAAGTCATGATACCGAGCGATGCGTATCTTCGACATTTTATTCAAGACCACACCGACAATGGTACCATCTGACTTGATGGTAGAAAGCAAAATTCTAATAAATTTGTGGCCAAACCTAATAGTCAACTGCAGATTTACACAGATCCCTTTCCATCCCATTCTGCTAATCTCATAACACCCACTTCTTCATTTGTCCATCCTAGTCTATCTGAGTATGTGAACATGGTTTCATTTACTCGTGTTCCTCCTTTGGGTCACGTGGATAAGAGATTTGATATAATATTCACACCATGTGACCCACCTCTCAATAAAGAGCCCACTCCGTTGATAATGTCGTAACTAGCGTTATGGTTGACCCTACGAGTTGGGTCAATATTATCACGAAGAAGACTCTTTTCATAAATAATTTACACAAGGAGAAATATGAGGAGTCACAGACCATGCTCCATACCCATGATGGTCTTTCTGTTCCACCCATTGGTTCTTTCTCTTTGTCAGTCTTGGCTAGACCTAAAACTCTAGAAGTCCCATTTGACGTGATAGCAGAGTTCGACCTCTTCAACGTTAGACTAGACACCCCGTGGCTAGTCTCTATGAACGCAGTTGCCTGTGTTATCCACAAATGTCTGAAGTTTCCTCATGAGGCCACAATGTGTACTATCCAAGGCACTGGATACAAACCACTTGTGTCACATGGGGGCTTCTCCATTTCTGCTCTTGCTCTTTTTCCTACTTTTGTTCCCATAGCCTCTTTCGACTTCTTTAGCGAATCCCGATGAGCCTCATCCCAAGAGGGTGCAAGTGTTCATCGCTCTTTTTGTGAAACCACCTCTAATCACTTCTCTTCCAGATCTTCCTCCTTTCCCTCAGTCCATTGACATGCCTTTTACAAAGGTTGTGTCTTTCGTGGCTCCTTCTCCCTCTTCCACTTCTGCTAGGAGCATCCCACATCCTCCGCTGAAGCCTAAGTTGGAGAACGACCTCATTTCAAACGATGGTTGGAAAACGTCTTTTGTGTCTTTTGCCTCTTGTTCCAGCTTGGCTTGTACCGTCCCTCCTAACGGAAACAGTGCCTCCTTCCCTAGAGTTTGTCACTACCCCTCTCCCCGAGGTCAGCAATGACTCTCGGGTTTCTTGTCCTTCTCATGTTCAATCACATTACTTCACTCCAAAGACGTGTATGTTTGACTCATTGGAGGATATTCTGACTCTGTCATCCATCTTTTCTAGATCGATGATGCTAGTCTCACACGAGCTCGGCAGGGAAGACCTCGAGGGGGCTTCTTCCTTAGCTCTTGTTGTAGGTGCGTCGACGAGCACCGCTCTTGCTATCCCCCCCCACAAGCTCGTCTTCTCTCCCCCTACAATGATCTAGACTGGAGCAAGACGACTTGTTGGAGGTGTTGGACTAGAGTGGTACCTCTTCTTTATCTTTAGAATACATTTGTGTGCTTGTTTGTGTTTCCCTCGTGCTTGTCTATTCATGTTTGTGCTCTCGCCTAGAGGACCCTTGCTACCCTTGTAGGTACTTGGATACAAGAGAGAATATTTGTCGTACACTTCTTCTATTTGTATCATCATTCTTTTATATGTTGTACACTTTGCTTTTTCATGTCGGGAACGATGCAAAGCATTGGGGCATTTAGGCCTCTTCCATGTTGACTCAACTTTTTATTTTGTCTTCATGTGCTCTTCTTCCCGTTCCGATCTACTTGGGGGATGATGACAATTCATACATATTATACTATATTTATCTATGTCTGTGATCAATTCTGACCCCGAATAATTGGATCCCCTGTGATCTTGATTTCTTCATCTCTACTCTTTTATGATGTTGTGGATTCTATGTGTTGTCCCTCGCATGACAACATTCCACAAATACATCTTGCTATGTATATCGTGCCACAACATCTCTTTGTCTTTCTCTTCTCCTTAGAATGACATGTGCTCCTTTGTATAGCACACATCATTCTAAGGGCTGGCTATCATATCTGCTTATTTTTCAAAAAAGATTTAAAAATATGTCTCTATGTCTTATAATCTCGTCATCTAGCTTGGGGGCAACCTAACTAGACCTGTCTTTTTCTTTTTTGTGACTATCCTACAACGCAATTTGCAGTAGCCACAAGCCTATCTTCTTGTCGTATGGTCTCTAGCTTTGCTAGCCATACCTATCAGCACCGTCTTTTATCTGATCAAATTATGTCATGTCTTCAAACTATGTCGTGTCTATGAAATTTATCATGTCTATTTTTCACTTTTTCACCTAACATGTTTGTCTGCAGCTAACATGTTTGTGGTGAGATTGTAGGATGGAAAACCTGTGTCCTCTTTGCGTCCTAAATCAGCTTCTACATCGCATATATTGGATCGAAGACCTGCATCCTCTTCGTCCTGAGTATATTATCTTCAACCTCTTTCTACTTTAGCTCGCACATGTTTAGAATACATATGTTTGCTAAAGTGGGGGCAAAATGTAGTGTCGTAAAATTGCACCCCAAGCAATTTCACACTACATAACCTCCCCTTTAGCTTAATAAAGACAATAATGCAAATTCTCATATTCCTTACCTTTAAATTTGTCCTTAAACCCTTTGTTTTTTATCTCTAAGTGATTTTTTGTCAGGGACGCTTCTGCAATGCGTGAACGTCTTGACAAGATTCCTAGTTTTGTGGCCATTGGGACGTTACACTTCTGTCTGCCCACAAAGTGTAACGCCTCTATGGTCACAGACACGGTCGAAAATGGCCTTCTTGCATGCATTTCTTCATTCTTCATTTCATTCATTCATTCTCTCAATCGATCTTTCATTCTCTCATTCTCATTCTTGCATTCTAACTCTCAAGCTCTCACTTTCACACTCTATATCACATCTACACCTTTTTCTCAAGCTCTCTTGCAAGTTCTTGGCTTCTACATCAACGTCTCGGCTCTCTCAGCTCGTCTAGAGTGTTGTACTCTCCTTTGGCATCACAGGTTTGCTAAAGGGAGGGTAAACACTCTCTTTTTCTTGCATTATCATCTTTTTAGTAGCATATTGTTATTCTAACGTGTATATCTTCTTTACCTTGTTAATTTATCTTGTCTATTGTCTATTTCTTTTCTACTTGTCTATTTGGTTGTATGTGGAGGTGGAAACACCAAAATAGGGGTTTGACTAAAGCAAACCCTGAAACAGCCACAACATTTTTCCATTGTCTCCATTTGTGTAGATCATTCATTTGGAGCGTTGTGGGAGGCTGCATAGTGTTGGACCACTTGTGAGTCTATTCCTATCTTTTCTCTCATCATTTCGTTTTGTTTAGTTTAAATCCTTGCATGTTAGTATTCTTATTGTTATCATTTCTATTATTTTAGCATTCTGCTAGTTTAGTAAAACATTCAGATTTCAGTTCCCAAATAGACAATAGACTCCTTGCGTTCCTATCTACAAGTTTTATTCTTAGACTGTACAAGACCACAGTGCACCGCAGGGACGTCAGCACACCACACTGTCGTCCTTGGCCGAGAACTAGCCAGCTTGCTTCCAAGACCTCGAAAGTCTGCTCTTTCAATCCTTGAAGTCCTTTTTCCAAATCTGTCCTAAAACATAAATTATAGCAAAAACTCCTTGTCCTTCCTTCTTTGTCACCTGAGCTTTGCCTTTGAGGTAGTTGAGGACCCTTTGCTCCCTGTAGACTCTTCTTTGTCATAGCGACTTGGGAGTAGCAAATCTCCTCCTCTATAGTGGTATAAAGAGAGATTGTAACTATGCAAAAATTCCACCCTCAAATGCAAGATTCCTAAGGAGCTCCATGGTTCTTTAGTTGGGGGTCATTCAAGATTTTTGAAGGCATATCATTGAATCAAGCAAGGTTTCTTTTGAGAGGGACTTAAAGGTGACGTCCAAAAACTTGTGGCAAAATGTTTGATATGTCAAAGAAATAAAGGGGAGATGGTTAAGACACCTAATCTTTTGCAGCCCTTAGTTATTCCTAGACAGCAATGGGAAGAGGTCTCCATGAATCTCATCACAAGCCTTCCAAGATCTAAAGGTGAGACTGTCATCATGGCAGTTGTAGATCACCTCACCAAATATACTTATTTTATTTCAGTATCCCATCCTTTTACAACAAGTATAGTGGCAAAAACATTTATGGAGAATATACAAAATTTACATGGCACCCCAAGGGTTACTATCAATGATTGTGATCTTATCTTTACTAGTAACTTTTGGATAGATTTATTCTCTTGTTTGTGTACTCAATTGGCTCATAACTCTTCATACCATGCTCAATCATATGGGTAAATGTAAGTTCTCGATAAGTGCTTGGAACAGTATCTATGTTGTTTCACTTCAAATGAGCAGTCACAATGGGTGGATTGGCTACCACTAGCAGAATGCTGGTATAACACTTCCTTCTATAGTTCTTCAAAAATGTCTCCATTTATTTCATTATATGAATACCATCCCCCATCCATAACATCATCATTGAAGGTGACACCAAGAGTTTAGGCTATGGAGGACCACATCAATCACCAACAAGTACTTTCAAGACTCGAGGAGAATTTGGCCATGGCACAAAATTGAATGAAACAAGCTAACCAACACTACAACAAAAGGAGATTTGAAATAGGTGGTTGGGTTTAATTGAGATTGCAACCTTATGAGCAAGTGTCCCTAAAGCAACAAAGAATAACAAGTTGTCACTAAAATATTATGGTCCATAATAGACCCTACAGAAGATTGGCAGTGTAGCATACAAGCTTGAGTTATCTCCAACAAGAAAGATACATCCAATTTTTCATCTTTCCTAGTTAAAGGTGATTGGTCAACAATTCCCTTCGCAAACAATGTTACTAAAGCTAGATGAAAAAGGAAGAATCATCTCGGATCTAGAGTTAATTCTCCAAACATGCACAAAGAAGTTTTTGATTAAAGGGGTAAAACAAGTTTTGAAGGGCACTTGAAATCCTGTTACAAAAGGCAAAACATTGACAAAGCATTATCTGACCATCAAAAACCAAGAGCAAAGCTGCAACAAAGTCATAACAAAAACAGAGAACCAAGACAAATATAAAAGGAACACAAAATTACAGTTCCTTCAAAGTTTCAGTTGCTTCCAGCTCTTCCTTGTAGAAACTTTCATGAAGATCCACAAACTCTTGTAATTCCTTCTTTTTCTCATTTTAGTTTTCCTTTTTACCACTCCTAGTCGTAAAGTTGAGACCTACAATGGTGTCTTTGTCTTCCACCTATGTAGAGAGAACTTCAAGGTCAGCAACAAACTTCTTTAATTTGTCCCTCATGATTTTTAGCCCCAAAGCACTATTCTTTGTAGTGCACATGCTGACTTTGATGACCCTGTTCAGATTTTCTTTAATAGTTTTCATGTGCTACTCTAGCATAGGCAATCTAGTGTCATGGCTGTCCAAATCTTGTTTCATTCCTTCCTCCACAACTGCCATTTTCTCCTTTTTATTGGTGCAGCCAGCAACCAGCCTATTGACCTGGGGGATAGTATCCCAATTTTGGATTAAGTGTGTTAATCTACACGAAGAACCATTTCATGAGACTATGTTGCACTTCGCAGGCTTCTTGAAGAGTGCCCAAATTCTGAACCACTTGATTAACCACAACAGACAATTCCTTCAAGGAAGTAAGATTGGATAGATGGAGGATAGTGTCCTTCGGGAGAGACAAACAAGGGTCTTGTATACTTGGGAAGATTCCACCCAGAGTGAGAAGTTGAGGACTTGGACAATCACAGAATATCTCATTCAGTGGAAGAATTTGACGGTTGAAGATGTCACATGGGAAAATGAAGATTTGTGCAAAAATCATTCACAATTGATTAGCTGCCAGCATTGAGGACAGTGCTTTTCTAAAGAGGGGGGGCATGCTACGCCCTTAACCCAATAACTATATTGGGTCATTTGTAGCTGACTTATGACTTACGTAATCATTTAACTAGTCTTATTTATGTAGTCAAGTCAGTCTAGGTGATGTAATTAGATATCCAAGTTGCCTTGGGTGATATCCAAGGCATAAGCAGGGTATATATAGACAGTAGTTAGTGTTATTTAATTAACATATTGCAAATTGTGTTCTTATTGGAGATATTTGGAAGTTTTCCCTGTCCCTCCCCCCACCCGAAGTGGCTTATTATTCTCAAGTATTATCAAGTATTTCCAGCATATTTGCTATTATATTCTTCTCTTGTGCAAGTTATTTCATTGCAAAATACTCCAAAGAAATTGTGTACAAGTTTGTTGACCATACCATGTGTCATACTTGTTAGTTTTATGATCAGATTTAATGCACAGAAAATTAATTCAAAATCAGACACAATAACACAGCAGATACCCTGGGAAAACCCTCCTCTTGAGGGAGAAAAACCCAGCAACAAATATATCTCTTATATATATAAGTAATGACAACAAGTCTCTTTACAATGAGGCCACACACAAGGCCAATAAACAGCACCAGCAATGGCTGTAACACACACTAATAATCTGCCCTTCAATCTGCACTTGAATAGACTCACAATCTGCTCCTATATGAATTCGCACTACTCTTCTTGAAGAACTCACACTTAATGGAGAAGGAGATCGAACTTTTCTTGACGCACAAATGAGAGAAAGTGACCTTCTATATATACATGTTGCTTAGAGGGGTCGCACCTTTTCAAGGACAAGGTCGGCCACCATAAAAATAATTACAAAGGAGGTCGGCCATCTTAGAGATATGTTGTCATTAAATAATCACAAATAATTAAGGAAGTGTGAAGCCCGAAGCTGCAATAACATCAACAATACTCATTGCTGATTTGTAGAATGATCTCCTGAAGATCCCTTATCCACACTCAAGAGTAGATGGGTTGCGTAGTGAATTTTGAGTTTGTGTATAATGTTTTAGCCTCTTGCCAGCATTTTCATCTGTGCACATGCTTGGTTGAAGTTGCAATTAATTCCAGAGCCTACATGCAAGATTAAGGGACTTGTTCTGCTGACCAGTTATATGTAGTTCACTGCTGATAAGAAATAATTCATAAGTTGACTAATGATTGTTAGGAAAATTTGGTGGTGCATGGGAAATCGGTTTATCTTGGGCATTGCAGCAGGTTTTCACCTAGGAAGACGTACCGAGCTTTCCAAATTCTATACGATGTGCCCAAAAAATAAGCTGGATGCATCAACACTTTACCAACTTGGATATACAAAGCCATTAGAGAGGTAGGGGGTTTCTGGCCACACCGCACCTATTCTTTCTTTCTGTTCAATTTCTTTCTCTGTCAGTCAGGTTTCGAAGCAGCAGTAGTTGTATCGCAAGCAAGAGAGAGTTGGCTCAGAGAATAGTTGAAATGCCGAGGGTCATGACTGATAAATTTGAATACAAAGATCTGCTTGCAAAAGGCCGGTGCATGGATCATATCATAATCATACCATCTGAGGCTTGGGAAGCTATAGAAAAGGGTTTGGGCTGATTGCGCAAAGTCTCTACATGTGTTGTAACCTCCTTGTGAATGGGTAGCCAATTGCTAATCTGAAATCCTTGTGCAAGCTAATGAAATTCATTGTGTACTCTGCAAACAATTTGTTGGGCTTCTCCATTATAATTTGTTTTGATCTTCGTTGTGTACTCTGCACATTCCATAACTAATTATTCAATTGGCCAATTACCAGTATTCCATCAATGATACCCCTAAACTAGTCATTCACAATATTAAAGGGCATTCAGTCAGGTATTCACTTGAAAGATTAATGCCTGATGTCCTTGCTAACTATGGCGTTGCATCCCTGGTTTTGGTTTTATGCACACCAGGAGCTTGATTAGATGCTACTACAGAGATAAATACATGCTACTACAGAGATAAATACTCGTAGTATGCTTTTGGAGTTCATATCTTAAGAATTTGGACTGGCCATACCTTATACAAAAAGGATAAAATGTAGCTGGGCTACTTGGCAAAGCAAGTCTAATGTAGTCAATTCTACTTTGACATATCAGGAAATGCTTAAGAATTTATGGTTTTGCTGGTGCTAGATTTTTGCTTAGTTCATTTACCGGACCCAAGGAACCCTTGTCTCAGTTTTAGAAGAGAAATCAGGAAAACTATTTTTGCAGACTAGACATTTCAAACAGGCAGATATGTAGGCAGCGTAGCGACTTCAAATGTTGATCACATTTGAAATTATTGAGTTACACAAAGCAGGGAGAGTATGCAAGGATGCATCCCAACCAATCGCCAGGAGAAGTGGGGTATGGAGACTGAGATGCCATCTCAAAATACGATATAGCGGGAAATGAATAAGGGTATGAGCATATCATATATAAATATAATCAGCATGAAACATTTGTAAAGTGAGGCGACCTTGTCTCTAATCTTGAGTTTCCCGGTGAATAAGAAAGAGCCCATCTTGCTCACGGTGAAATTGCTTAAAGGATGTGGGGCAATTATTTTCAAGTGAAGAAAATTACCTTTCGAGCATAGGCATTGGCGAAGGCACAGTAGTCACTTGCAGAAAGCTTCAGGCCATCGGCTTTAATAATTTCCAGGCAATCCTTGGCATCCTTGAACTTTCCAGATTTACCATATATACCCACAAGCATAGCATATGTAGTCACATTGGGTACCAATCCCCAGACTTTCATGATCTCTACAATTCTTCTGATGTGATTCCATTTTCCCTGATTTCCAAAATAGCTCAGCAAAAGATTCAATGTCCGTGGGCGGGGGGCAGACCCACATTCTTGCATCTGTGCAAAATAATCCAATGCTAGCTCATGCTCCCCAGCTTTACAATGACATTCAATCAAAGCATGCCAGTTAACACTGTCAGGCTGAATCCTTTCCTTCTGCATTATCTCAAACACATTTACAGCTTCAATCAGCTGCCCACTTTTGCCAAAAGTGTCAATCATAACATTATAGAAATGTCCGACAGGAGAAATCCCTGCTTTCTGCATCTCAAGCAGAACACCAAAAGCTTTCTTCCATTGACCATTATTCCGAAAAGCACCAAGTAGTTTACTGTATAAAAAAGAGTTAAGTTGAATACCTTTCACCTTCATTTCTTTTATCATCAACTTGGTGTCCTCTATACGACCTGCATGGGTATAAGCATCAATGAAGAACCTATAAGTTTCCTCATCTGGGTTCACTCCGTTTCTCTCCATTTCTAACCAAACTTTCTCTGCGGTATTAAAAAAGCCTTTTCTCAGATACACTCTGAGCAATGCATTGTATTCCCTGACTGTAGGATTAAAACCAGTGCATTTCATTTCCTGAAATATTGCTTCGGCTTGTAATGTTCTGCCCAAGTTTCCTAAGTTATTACTAACAGCCACATAAGTGGCTAAAGATGGGCACAATCCCGAGGCTTGCATCCTGCCCAAAAGGAATAGGGATTTATTTGCATCACCTGCTCTGCTGCACGCATGGATTAGATTGTTATACTGCTCTAAATTGATCTCTACACCATCCGTTACCAGTTTCTTGTATGTTGAGAAGACATTATCATGTGGGTCTGAACTTGGTCTGATAGAAGCATGCCCAATGAAGGTATCTGGCTTGCTCTTTTGCAAGCTACTTTGACCCTTCGTCCTCTGCCATGGTTGATATGATGCGTGTGAGTTGAATTGTGATAAGAGAAAAGCATTATAACTTGTGTG
>VDFB02313666.1:0-16476 GCA_007258455.2 Sequoia sempervirens
TGCATGACTATGGTACTTTTTCTTTTTGTTCATTAGCATTTGTTTCCTTGTGGTGCCTTGTTAAAGTTATCAACGGGTATAACTTTAATATGGTTGAGCGGGAAGCCCAACTAGTGGCATGAATTTTCCCCATAACTACTTTTCTGTTTGTTTGTGAGTGCATACCAACTAGCGTATGCATCTTACCTTTTTGGGATTTCTCATCCCACATACAACTAATTCTATGGCCCCAAAGTGAGTACATTTGGGCCTTCTCACCCAATGGACTGTCATGTGTTATGTCACCCCAGAGTGAGTACACATTCTCTTCTTCATTTCAACACTTGTGTGTTCCTTTGTTCTTATGCTTAGTTTTCCATGGGATCTTCATCCTAGGGGCTTGATCATCCCTCTTGATTGTTATATTCCATGTTTCTAATGTAAGTGCACTTGAACCCTTCCCTCGATGTTCGTGTGTGATTTGAAGCGGTTCATCCTCTCACTAAAATTGAGGACTCATTCCATAGAAAATGGCCCTTGTCATTTCATGGCCTTTAAGGTCTTGTTTCTGATGTTAGACTATGTTGCTTTTGATTTATGCTTGGACATGCTTATTTAGGTACTAAAATTCAAAGAACGATGTCTTGTGAAGGTGTTGTAAAATATTTCTACATTCTTCTAGACTCTATTTATTACAATTCACCTAAAAATCACCTTTTTATACATCAACAAGTCCTATTATGAAGTGTTGTAAAGTCTTGTAACAAGATTTCACGCTTTTCTAGGCACATCTTCACTATTTACACCTTTCTCATGCTTTATTTTGTCTCTTTATGCCCTCATATGACTTAATTAAGTGTATTCTTGAATGTTATCCCGACAAATAACATTAAACACAACATTTTTCCCGACACATGTTTTTAGGTCCTAGGTGGGACCCATTCAACATGGGTGGCGAATGAGTCCCTTTTGGCCCCAAATTCAAAATATTTCAAATTTCCTTTCAAGATTTTATTCAAAATCACTTCATGTCGGCCTGTGATGAGGTATGAACATATACTAAGGCACAAGATTTGTATAAATATGCATTTTTCACCTCATTTTATATCTCTCCTCACTCAAGCATTCAATCCTCCAACATTCACATATCATATTCAAGCAATCTCAAGCATTCAAGCATTCTACATCATCAATTCAAACACTATTCAAGCACTTTGAAGCTACCATTGACATTACTTCATACTTGCATTACGAAGGGTTAGGTGAGTGGATAGCATTTGCATGTTATTAATTTATCTTTCTCTTTCATTTCATTATCTTTTCAAGGGTTTAACTACCAAAAGTGGGGTTTGACCAAGGCAAACCCGTATTCACTAACCCCTAATCATTTTCCCCCTATTGCATGTTTGTTTGCAGATTTGACAGGTTATTAGGTGTTGAAGATTTATTTTCATGTTAGCTAGGTGCTTCAAGTCAACTTGAGTCAAATTCAAGCTTGGAGAGAGTTATTTGTCCATTTTCTGCAAATTTGACTTTGACAACTTGACAAGCAAACATTCCAAGATCTGGTGTTGCAGAGTTATCTCATGGTTTTTTAGAAATTTGGGAGAGGACTGATTCACCACCTGTGGTGAATGAGTCCCACTTTAGGTCTAGAAACTTGAGTTTTGTAAAATTTTAGATCCCGATAGACATAAACTAGCTCCCGACAGTTTTTCATTAGTAGGTGGACTTATTCGCCACCCTAGGCGAATGAGTCCCACTGTGAAAAATCAATGAATTTCATCAGCATCCAAAATACTCCAGAATCATCACAATTCATCTAGGTGCACTCAAATTCATCTTTGTTCTTTCTATTTTGCATTATTTCTTCATTTACATAGTTGTTTGCATATCACAATGTGTTTTCAAACATAGTTGTAATTGCACTTTTGCATTCATTTTAGCTCATCTTAATCATTCAATTGTATTTAGTTAACTTCATCTAGTGTAGAAAACATTGCATACATCTTAATTTGAATGATACATTAGCATTTTTGACCCTATCTCTCTCCTTTTAGGTGAAAAACCCTAGAAGTGTAAGAGTAGTCCACAGGGTCTCAAAAATCTATGTTTCAAGTTAAATGTCATTAAACCCCCTTTTACTAAATAAATAGATAATTTAATGAAACTCTTAATTTCATCCATCTTGCACAATTAAAAAAATGTTTTAATTATCCAAATTTAAGCTAATTTCTCTCACCCCCCACTTGTAAGGAATATTCCCCTGGAATATTCCTCCATTTGAACTCCTCCAAAATGGAATATTCTTGTAACAAACTTCTTAACAACTTCCTAATTTTTAGGAAGTGTGCTTCTTTGAATCAATGAGAGCCATTGATTAAATCCTTGATCCTTGTCAACTTGCATTCTCATCCATTGATGAGAATCTTTGATCCATGTGTTCACCTCTTATTACTTCTCAACAATTGATTTAGCCATTTATCCTATAAATACTGCTCATTTCTATGAGAAATGGATCCACTTTCATTTAGAGCAACTAGAATATACTTTTTTTTAGAGTAACCTCCATTAGCATTTTAGCATTCAATATCCATCTTAGCTTATCTTGGATCCATTTTAGCTTACATTTCATCCATTTTCATCAATCTTCATCAATGAAATCCATTTAAAAATATTTTTTCAACTAAGGGGATGAGAAAGGGCTGACATTCCACATCAATGCAACACCAATCCCCTAATGGGATGAGGTTGATTCATTAGATTAGTTTCCATTAAGAATTTATTGTTTGTTTATGTTTAATGGATTCTTTATTTGATGTTTTCAAGTATTTCATTAGGAGTTTGACTTAACTAGCTAAATATTGGTTTATTTAGTGTGGATCTTGTAGGTTTCGCTTAGGTTATGATCATGCTCACAGTAAGAAACAAAATTCTTGGAGAAACAAGGAAAGGAGATTTCTAAAAATTGGTCAAAATGGTGATTTTTGTCTTCACTTGCTATAGGTTCTTTTGGGGGTTTAGCAATACCATGGAAACTTAATTCAGTTCAAATGGAATTGATAACATCAATGCAACATTGGATGTTGGTAAAAGTTATTTATTTTGAGGTCACATTCTGGCCAATTAATATTATGGGCCAAATTCTATAGTAGGAAATAAATTATTATGGGATTCTTTATCCCCTATCTTGGATCAACTTAAAGAAGAAAAGGTGTTAGTAGGTGGTGATTTTAATGCAATAATGAGTCAAGAGGAGAAATATGGGGGTATTGTTTTGCCACCAAATACAACTAAAGATTTTAATTCTTTTATAAATGACAATGCCAGTTGGATTGCCCACCCAAGAATGGTTTCTTCACTTGGACCAATTAAAGAAAGTAAATTTGTCTGATTGTTGAAAGGATAGATAGATTATTGATGTCACCGAATTGGTTATCTTTGAATTTCTACTTTAAATCCCTTATTTTATCATTTTATGGCTCAGATCATTTTTCATTTTTATTGGAGATTTCAAAGAGAAAAAAGTGGTTTTAAATCATCATTAAAATTTGAAGAGATGTGGATTAGAGATGATAAATTATTGTGTTTGGTAAAGCAGTGGTGGGAAAAGGCTCCATTTAGAGAGGGTTCTAGAATGTTTCATTTTGTAAAGAAGCTAAACTATGTTAAGAATCAAATCAAAGAGTGGTGGAATCATAAACATTTCAAGAACAATTTTGTGCAAAAAGAGGAAATACAAATGCAATTGCAAAACCTGAATGAGCATATCATTAAATTTTGTATGAATAATTCTTCTTTCCAAAATTAAAAAAAACTATAGGGAGAACTTGAAGAGATTATGGAAAGAGAATAAATATATTAGAGTTAGAAATATAGGGAAATTTGTTTAAAAGATGGGGATAGAAACACAAATTTTTTCATGCCTAAACCAAAATAAGGAGACAATACAATACAATACAATATTTTCAATTAGATTAATGTCAAGAAAAATAATCACTGAAGAGAAGAAAATTCAAGAGGAAGCAATATCTTTTTTCTCCCATATTTTAACAAAGCAAGCTCAAGATCCTTCTAAAAGTACTTTACATTTGATCATAGATGAAATGCTACATAATATTCCTCTTTTGGCTACTGCTCGAAAGAATTTTTTTTGATGAATCCCTTTATGTTGGATGAGGTAAGAGAGGATGTTTTTTCATTACATCCTAATAAAGCACCAAGTCCAAATGGTTTCACAATGTTATTTTTTTAAATGTTGGCTTTTATTAGTAGGGAAATATGGTTTTCTCTTGAATAATCAAGAAGAAATAGGGTCATTCTAAAAGAAATGAATGCAACATATATTTCTATGATACCAACAAAGAGAAATCCACCTACCTTTGTGGATTTTAGACTTATCTCTTTGTGTAATAAAATATACAAAATTTTCTCCAAATCTATTTCATTGAGATTAGCTAAATCATTTCAATAATTATTTAAGAGTAGGGTGGCTTTGTTCTTAGCAAGGAGATAGTTGAGGGTGCTATTATAGAACATGAATTGCTTCATTCTATTCATTATGAAAATCTTTCATCAATGATCATTAAACTTGATATGACGAAATCTTACGATAAACAAATTATGAATTTTTACTAAAATTTTTAAAGCAATTTTTCTTTGCCAATAAATGGTGAAAACAGATTTATTCTTTCTTATCAAGAGAAAATTTATTAGTTCTTGTTAATGCTAGTCTTGCAGGTTTTTTTAGTGCATCACGAGGTGTTAGGAAAGGTGATCCTTTATCCCCTTTCCTTTTCATTCTAATGGATGAGTCATTGAGTAGATCATTCATTGCACATAATGAACGAAAATGGAAAGGGATTGATATTGCAAGAACCTCTATTTCAAAGACTCATTCTTTATTTGCTGATGAAACTCTGTTGTTTGGCTAGCCAACTATTCCAGAAGAAAAAAACATTAAGAGTGTACTTGAATATTATACCAAGGTCTTATGTTAAATCATAAACTCAAGTAAGTAAAAAAATTTCTTTCAAAATGCATCTCAAAGATTTATAGCAAGAATTATGTCAACACTGGAATTTAAACATGATACTCTCCCTTGTCAATACTTTAGAATTCCTTTCTTTGTGAGTTCTCATAAGTCAACATTTTGGGAATTTTTTTTATCTTCAATCCAAAATCATGTAGCAACATGGAAAGGTAGATGGTTATCTCTTACATAGGGAGATTAATTATGATAAAGGTTGTCCTATCTACAATTCCAAATTATATTATGTCAATTTTGAAAATACCAAAGGTGATTCAATATTATATTGAGAAAGTGATTATGAAATTACTTTGGAAAGGGAATTTGGATAATAAGGAAAAGAGTAAGATCTCTCTTGTTTCATGGGAAAAATTATGTAAAGATAATTTTTTTGGAGGTGGTGGTGTCAAAAACTAGAATCAAGAAACTTAGCCCTGGGTTTGCAAAACCCAATGCCAAATGGAGTAAAATAATACAAGCTAAATACTTGGATTCATCAAATCTTGAAATAATTTTTACAATTTCAAATATTCAAGGAGGGTCAAAGATATAGAGTTTTTAATAAATTGTAGAGATGAAATCACCCCTCATCTCTCTTGGGTCATAAACAATGGTGAAAAGACTTATTTTTGGGAAGAATCCTGGAATGGACATCCTCATTTGGGTAAAAATAGAGGATTACAAGACGCAAAAATGTTTCTAAAACAAGCCTAGGGAGTTAAGGCAAAGGATTAATTTGTAGTCTCTACAGATATATTTAATTCTAATATAAAGTGGAGAGAATTTAATGATTATAACTTTCTTGATGATAAAGAAAACCTATTAATTTACCTTTCAAAAAATAGGAGAATAATGTTTTCAAGTAAGGAGGATCAAGCTATTTTGGCCCCTTCAAAATCAGCTGTATACAATGTAAAGTTAGGTTATAAATCATTGATGTATTTAGGTAATTCTGGATAGGGGAATTGGCCATATAAGCTTTATTAGAACAATGCTATTCTTCCTAAAGCTAGTGCATTCTCATGGCCAACCTTGAATAACATAATTATAACAAGTGATAGATTATTAGGCTAGGAATAACCAAACCATTTAAATTGAAGAAAATATAGCTCACTTTCTCGTCAATTGTGAGTTTTTATAGAAATGTTGGAAATGGCTTCAAAATAAACTAAGTTGGAAGGAACCTCTTGTCAATACCTTATTGAAGTTTTTTAGTAGTTTTCCATCTATTTAGTCTAATATTTTTTCACCATTATGGATTGTTTCTCCTTATTTAATATTATGGAATTTATGGTGGGAAAGAAATAAAAGAATCTTCAAAAAGGAGAATAGATAAGTATAGATGTCTTTCAAAAAATTGAATCATCCATCTCAGAAATAGTCATGGCTCGAATATTTAAGTCACAATCTCATAGTAAGCCACTCACATCTTGGGACTCACAAATTATGTCAGAATGAAAGCTAATTTATCTTCCAAATTCAAGTTCAGTCCATGCATCAAATAAAATAATTGTCAATAGTAAATCAATAGCTTGGAACCCCTGAAAGAACATTTCTCAAGTTGTCCCCAAAATGGAAAAGTATTGGAAGGCACTGCCTTTTAGTGATCTCCTCATCACCAAGTATCCAGTTGTACTTGCAGGATCACTGGTCTTAAAAAGTATCTGGAAGGCTTGGGAAGCTATTAAATGTAAGTTCTATAGCCCTCTCCTAACTGATTCAAACAACTTTATGATCCACCCAAGTAGATCCATTTGGTGGAATTTAGAGCATAATGGTAAACCCCTAGCCCTGTTGCAGGGATGCTCAGCTAAAAAATGGAACCAAATGGGAATTAAAACCTTTTGAAACATTATAAAGGGTGGATCATTGGTTTGTTGGGACTAGTTGAGAAAGGAATATGGAATACCATCCTCCAACTTCAGAACCTACTCTATCTTGAAAGAAGCTTGTAACTCTTGGCTTCCTCTACAAATGGAAAAGTGGAAAGATGAACCAATGGTCATCCAATGGCTGGGTACTCTGCCTCTATAGGAGGTTAAAATAAAAACTATTTATAAAGAAATCCTTGCACCTTGCACTCCTACTGATTACCTGAATAAGGCTTGGAGGACTAATCTTGAAGATAAATTCTGGAAAAAATCCTTCTCTTATCTATGGTATAAAGGGATAGATGCTAAGAATAATTGTTTTAGGTGGCTTGTTTTACTTCAAAATGTTCCCTTTAAATTCAAAAATTCTAATGTTGATATGTGTGAAATTTGTAGAGTTCCGGAAAATGTGTACCATATATTTTTGATTGTCTTTATGCTAATTAAATTTGGAATATGTTTTGGAATGATCATGATTCTTGGAGCTCAAATAGGAAGCTCAATTGGAAAGAGATTCTAATGGGTTTTGATGTTAAACTAAGTAAATAACTTCATCTTTTTTGGTTTATCCAAACAACTAAAATTTTATGGGTTATTTGGAAAGCAAGGAATGAGGACAAGTATAGTGGGGTTCAGAGGAATCTTACTAAGTCAAATAAAAGGCTCATGCTTTTCAAGGTTGCTTTGCAGGTTGTGGCAATCATGGAGTTAGCAGAAAGCAAGTTTCCCAAGCTATTCAAAGATGGTACAGTTTTTTTCCACCTAAAGCAAGGGCACCCCAACTTGGCTGTATTCATATATGCATTGAAGACCTTCAAAGAGTAGTTTAGAGATCAAGTCAATAGGGAGAAAGGTTCCAAAGATGCCAAAATTTCTCAACTGTTCACCATATCCAGTGATGAAACTAAGAAAGTGTTCTCTAAAGATGAACTTGAAGCCATCAATACATTAACCAATTTGGATACTTTGGAGGGTTGTAGTGAAAATAGGAATTTTGAAAATAACTGTTAGTGCTGCACATGTATTCTTTTGTTCTTTGTTTGATATAATGTGTCTTTTGTAAGTGTCTTGAGATTCTCTATCTCAGTCTGAACCATAAAGCTACGTTGTATATCCCAGTCATTATACTATGAAGTCTATATATGTCTTTAAAATCTGTTTCAACTAAGATACTATAAGGCTCTGTAAGCAGTGAATAGTTGTAATGTGTTTACCTTATCTTAATACAAAAAAAATAGCTTGGAAGCTCCTCCAATCTCTATGATCAAGTTTAATTTTGATGGTGCTACCTGAGGTAATCTAGGTAAATCTAGTGCAAGATGTGTTCTAAGAGATTCACGGGGTGTTGTTATTGTTGTTTTAGCTTTGAAATTCTTGGATGATACTAATAATGTATCAGAAGCACATGGTCTTCTTGTAGCCCTAAATCTTGCAAAAAAATGCAATATTCAAAATATTTGGATAGAAGGTGATTCTATAAACATGATAAATGTATGTAAGAAAATGTATACACCTAGTTGGAATATCAAATTATACAACAAGCATGGGGGATTCTAAAATATTTTCAATTTATCAATTCAACCATACAAGGAAGCAAATCAGTTAGTTGATAGTCTTGCTAATTTATCCTATGATCAACTGATCATGTTATCAACCTCGATGAAGATTATTTAAATATTTTTCCAACGATTATGCTTATTGCAAAATTAGAGCTCATGATTCAAAATATGGCTTCCTCCTAGTGCTTTACATGTTTTAAATATAAGCTTTATGAGAACGTACAAAGGATTTGACATCTATATTTCACATGATATAAACATCACATTATTTAAATCTCAAAGTGTTGGAAATCTCATCACTCCTTCAAATTATGCGTTTTAAGGATACAAGACAATGTTTTCTTATCAAATCATGCAAAATTATCATGAATTGTGATGGTTATGAAGTGTTGTGGTAATGATTAGGGGAAAATGTGGCATATTGTAGTATTTACACTTTGAAATTTCAAGATTTAGGGGTTTGTGTGTCATCCTTATATTCACTTTGATGATTATTTTTCATTCATTTGGTTTTTTCCTCAGTTTTGGGAAACTGCGTTTTCTATTTTTGAGTGATCATGGAAATATCCCTCATAAACAAAAGGTTCTTTATCGCCATTACCAAACGGGAGTTTCTAGAATCTAGTAGTTTTTCCTTCAAGATAATGAAAAAGGTATTTCACATTGATTGTTCGCACGTGAAGATCACCATTAGAGTAATTTTGGGTGATCAACTGTTGCATGCAACTTTGAGGTTATTGTATCCTTCTCAAGTAGCTTCATGTTTTCTCTCTAATTATATAGATCTCCTATAGTCATACAAGCTTGTTGGTCAATTTTTTTTTTATTATGTGCATGGGAATTCTTCCTAGGTCATTCCCTAAATAATACAATAAGGGATTATGATTTGTATAATGGGAAAGCTCTTGTAGGGGGTTAGTTTAAGCACAAATATTTAAACATTTTTTTGGTTTCTTATGTGCATACATTGCATTAAAATGGGGTTTCCATGAGAGTGATGAATCTGTGGTCAAAATTACCATCTCTATGTATAAGAAGGAACTTGGAGCCTTGTTGTGTGATAAAATAATAGAAGTTCATAGAGCTATTATTGTTCTGATAACTCATGCCACTCATCCTCTGGTGCTTCTTGTGTTGAACATAGGTTGTCATTGATGTCAAAGGTGTGTCATTGATGAAGAATAATGTTGTCAAAGGGTGTCAAGGCTGTCAAAAATGTCATTATTGTCAAGATTATCAAGGATGAAAAAGATTGTAGGAGTACTAGAATTATCATTATATTCCCTTAAGTCATATATGCATGCTGTGTGTCTAGAGATCTTAATCATGAAGAAGTTGTCTCATCAATTTGATCCTATATCAAGTAACATACATCATAAGTTTTATTGGCGTGATTATCTTTCTAAGAGTTGGTGTGTATTGTATGATTATTATACCATGTAGAGTATGCAGTCAGTATGAATTTGATGGTCCAGAAGTTTGTGCAAGGACATCTTTTGGGAAAAAAGATTTCTCTAGCAATACAAATGTGGTTTACATTTCTTTTAGAAATACTGTGTTGGTCTACAGTTTGGAAGAAGAGTATATCTACACTATTCTATTAGTTCCCTAAGTTTCTACAGGATATTTTTAGCATGAAAGAATTTTGAAGTGACAGAAGGTTTGTCAACCTGTTCAAAGTTCAAGGCATGTACATGGTAATGACTAGTAGCATGTGGAATTCAAATCTTGCATGTGGTTTTAGGATATGACCTAGTTAAGGTTCCTATGGGGATTCTGGATAGGTTTCAATCTAAACTTGTTGGTTGGAAAGGGGCCCTACTTAGTTAGGCGGGTAAGATTCAACTTATCAAAGCTACCCTTCAGAATATGTCTGTCTATGTCACGAGTCTTTTTAAAGTCCCTAGAAATTATATGAATTTTTTTGAGCAAATAAAACAAAGGTTCCTTTGGGGTAGAACTGAGGAAAGGGAGATAATCCCTTTACTGGCCTAACATCAAGTTTATAGAACCATAAAGTTGGGTGGTCTTGGCATTAGGAAAATAAAAGAATTTAATCTTGCTTTTCTAGAAAAATACTTGGATACTTATGTCTAAGAAGAATGAATGGATAAATATTATGAAGAAAAAATATCTTATGGGCTATAGTAATTTCAGGGAGGTGTTGAATGCTAGGGATCTTCCTTCAGGTTCAAATATTAGGAAGAACATTATAAAGACTAGGTATATCATTTAGAAAGGTATCGAATGGAAATTTGGGAATGGTAAGCTTATTAATTTTGGGAGGATTTGTGGTGGGATGACTCTCCTCTTAGTGACCAAATTTGGGCTTAGACTTTTAAAGATTTTTGTATTAGAAACTTTGGATACCATTTGGTTTATTTTTTTTTGAAATGGGGGCTAGAATAACTTCATTATTGTTGATATGGGGTTTTCCAAATTTCAATGCTCCTTGTCTTTTATTCATCTTCCTTTAAATCCCTTGGATTACCTTTTGATCTGGTAGTTTACTTCAAATGGTAAGTACTCTACTGTCTACCTTTTGTTTGCTAATGAAGCAACATGCTTCTCCTCCTTTTTGGTCTAATATTTGGAATCTGATGCTTATCCCAAATATTAATATCTTCTTTTGGCTTCTAGTTCATAATAAAATTCTTACTATTGATAACCTATGTAAAAGGGGTTTTCTCTTCCTAATAAATTTGCTCTCTATGAATGTGAGTTGAAAGACTCTTTTTATATCCTCATTGGTTGTAGCTTATCCCATTCCATTTTGGATCATATTCTCTCCTTGTGGAATCTCAACTAGGTTTTCCCTAATTCCTTTAGTGATTTTTATATCCAATAGAAAGCTCCTACTATAAATCCTTCCATTACACTCCTGTAGTCTCTTATTATCCCTCATGTGGCTTGGGGCTTATAGAAAGAGAAAAATAACAATTTTTTAGAGTGAGCACTTGAAAGTGGAAGGGGTGTAGGTTAAATTCGTAAGATCCATCAAGGAAAAATTTACATATAGGGTCAATGAGAAGATCTTGTCTAGACCTAAAATTGGTGTTTCAAGGTATGATTTGTAGGTGGTTAGGAATTGAAAATTTCTCTTTGATATATCTACCCTATTGTAATGTCCCCTTCTAGCTGACATCAATTGTCAGAGGAGATTAGCCTATTATTTTTGGCCCTCGTAGGCTAATTAGGTTGGTTAGGGGGTCTTCCACGGGTTGTATCGTCTCCAATGTTCAGAAACTAGCAGCTTTGGCTTTCGTTTGAAGTCTTCAGGACTCCGTATGAAAAACTTACTATTTATAGTAAGTCAGGAATGGATATAGAGGGACCCTTACTATTTTTAGTAAGGTGTGTGGTTGTATGCAGCTCCATCAACTCAGCTCTTGGTTCAGACGACGCTCAAAGATAATGAGTATTCATGAAGATATTAATGTTTATTTGGCTTAAATAAATATTAATTATTTAAAAAGATTATAATATTAAGTTATAACTTAACTTAATATTAAGGGTCAAGGCGTCATTAAAAGGGGGGCATTTATTTAATTATTTATTGGGTGCTAATTCCTAAGTTCTTCATAAAATATTAAAAGATGCAATAAAATAACATTTTAATGTTATTAAATGGATTTTTATGGAGAAGTTCAATTTTCTCTTGAGGGCTTATATAATTCACTTTGGAGTTATTTTTTGGCATGGGATTGAGCATTGGTGTTGATGAGTTTTTGTCTGAGAGAGGAAGCTAAAGGTTTCTAAATCAATTTGCCATTGGAGAACGTTCACTCTCCATTGTTGTAGCCTTTTGAGGTAGTGAGATATCTACTGAATTGGGCATACATGAGGGCATCATATAGGTGTTCTATTTGCGAATATTGGTGAAGAAATACAAAGATTATTCAAGGGTTTCAAGGTTATATGTTTGCAGATCTGAAGATTGCGAAAGATTAAGATTTAATCATTTGCAAATAAAAATTTATGTTTGCTGCTACAGTGACGTGAATAGTAGCGCTACAGTACCTGTGCTACAATGCCACACTACAGTACCTGCGCTACAGTGATTTGCTACATTGATGTGGTTAATATTAAAGCAAGGGTTAAATACTGATTTGTTCTTTAAAGGCAATAATTTTTGAGTCTATCTACAAAGTTGGGCTTGATTATGGGCTGCTACAGGAGTTCTTATGTCTGCTGCAATATCTCAGACTGTTGCTAATGTCTCAGAACCACGTTAGAAGGCAGCAAACAGGTATTTATCAATACTTTATTATGCATCTATAAGTCTGAGATAAATTTAGTACTACTGTTTGTATTTCAGATTGCTATATCTGTAGTTGTAGGGCTCAGAAAGAGGCTCACTTATTTCCTGAAGTTTTACTTCTATCTTATATGATTGTACATGTAATTCTAAGTGCCCAGTTTGAGATATCATCCATAAACAACACTCAAAAAATCTGTTCAAGCTTTACTTTGTCACCTAGAACTTGTTGTTAACACTGTGCTATCTATTAGAGACTTTGTAATAAAGGGTCATTAACTTCTAAGTGTGGATTGAGCATGTAATGGACTGTTATAAATATCTGAGTGCTAATAAAATCAAACTTTAATGAAGACAAAATTATCATCTTTATGTCTTTATTTGCAAAAGAATTCAAAAAAGCAAAAAAAGACCCTAGTGAGAACACAAAGAAATTGCAAAACATAAAACAAAAAAATGAGACACAAAATCTAGGGCAAGAAGAGTTCTTACACCTATTCAAAAACATGAAGAAATCTAGGGAGAATGTTTCTTGGAGACCTTCGATGGGTTGGATTAAATTCAATTTTTATGGTGAAACCAAGGGAATCCTTGGGGTGACTAGAAGTGGGGGAGTGTTAAGAGATGATAGAGGTAGATTTATTTCAATGGTGGCACTCCCCTTGGGCATGGGTAGACAAAACACCATGCTGAAGTTGTGCTAACCTATAATAGAATTAGATTAGCTCATTCTTAGGGCTATAAAAAAGTTTGGTTAGAAGGGGATTCCATTAACATAATTCAATGCCTAAAATAAGAGAAAATCCCTAGTTGGACTATTGACACTCTCATTAGGGATTCCCTTTGCATGATTAATACCTTTGATGAGATTATAATATCTCATATATTTTGTGAGGGGAATAAGGTTGCTAATGTGTTTGAAAATGTAGGGGTTAATTGCCACTCACTAAAACAATGGGATAGGTATGACAACTTTTCCATCAAGGCTCAAACCATTATTAACCATGGATGCTAGGAAGGATCTTAAGGGGTGATAGGACATTGTTATGATGAATAAAGGACACCTCACACACTTTCTGGGTGCTTCAAGCTTCTTATTACTTTATTCTAACTGAAGGTGGCTCAATATATGCATTTATTATTGATTTAGAGCAAGGGTATAAATGCTAAACTCAATCTACAATCTCCCACAAGAACCCTTAGTCTCTAAGTTATTGGGATTTCCTTCACAAATTGCCCTTAACCCTTGTAGCCCTCCAAAAAGGATTTTTGACCATAAATTTTGGAGAAGACCTAAAATTCAAAATTTAAGACCAGTTTGGGATACCTTTTTGACCATTACAATACATATTCCATAATGAGTGTGGTTACTTTGTACGGAATGGGGAAATTTTTGACTATCCTCTCTCTTATTAGGCCTAATAAGTCACCTAGGCTTAGCATCATTTAGGTTTGGGCTTCAACGGATCTCAAATTTTGTTCAAACATCTTCAACACCCCTCACAAGGTCCCAAAAAATTGTTATTTACTCACAAAATACCCTACAATGTCCTCTTTAACATAACCCTCTAAGCTACTAGGGTTTGACTGCCAATAAGACTCAAAATGCACCAAACTGTCATCAAATACTCCTCTGTGACATGTGCCAACCTAGGTCTCAAAATTTGCAAGGAGGTTGAAGACATCAGGACATAATTTGTTACAAAGTTTCATAGGTCATTCATGGAGGAAACTCTAGAAATAGTGATTTCATTGTTCACTACAACCCTAGGTAGGGTTTCTATCTAGTTCCACCAAATTGTAGATATCTTCTTCAAAACTTAATGAAATTTGATCAAATCAAAAGCATAATAATTTCAATACATTCCTTCACATGATACAATCCATCTTTAGACTGTATAGTGCAACAAGTGTATGTATATCATGACAAAAATTACAAAATGCAAAGAGAAAAACAATTTTCCACATGCAAATAATGAACTCCTTCAAATCTTCATTCCCACCTTTCTCTTGGAGGATACAATGAAAATATAATCATTTACAACCATTTCAAATTTCCTCCAACCATATTTTTGGTTAAGGAGTTAACAAAACACCATTATGTCCTTTTGTTGCAAAAAGTGCAAAAAGTTGCTTGACAACATTTGGGCAACCGTGACAACTTTGAGATTTTTGCATTGCCTAGTACGTAAGGACTCAAACTTGAATCCAACTAACATGAAATGGTCTAGAAAGACCTTATTGCATGAAATCAACTTGCACAAGATAAAAATCCAAAAAATCAACCTATATGACACAAGGTGCACTTGAAACCAAGGGTGCCCCTGCACAAATTATATTAACAAAGAAGTGTTTGATATGGGCAGGGAAAGGAGTTGGGTGGAGCTCTTGTCATGTGGCGGGGGTCGTAGAAATAGATGGGTGTGGAAGGTGGTCGAGGAAGGGGGATTTATACCTTATATAGAAAAAATACAATGACCATGACCCGAAAATTACCAAATTGTTTCTCAAATGGTGGAATAATAGGACATTGAATGCATATGGTCGAGAGATGGTGATTAAAAAAGATGTGATAACACAAATTATTGGACTTTTGGTTTAGGAGAGAATTTTTTTAGAGATAGGAAGGCTAATGATGAGGCTATAAATCAATTCTTCAAGGGGAATGAAAAAAGTAAGATGGTAAAGCTCTCATCCTAGGGTTATGATCATCTCTCTATCAAACCAATTTGGGAAGAGGCCACAAAAGTAATTATGAGGTACATAAATAGAGATGATAGATTCACTAAAATTTATGGTGTGCACTTTATTTTTTGAATCATTTCCACCATAAGATGTTGGTTTCCTTCCCTTATTTTCTATTGGCCTCTATAAACCATGCTATCAAGGAGAATTTTAAAAACCCTAAGCTCTTTGTACTACATGAATGGTTATTTTTATTAATTATTGAGTTTATGAAATCTCAAACCCTTAAAAATGACTCAAAGGGTAAGTTTAGTGTGAGAAAGAAACAAAAACACATGGTTGTTCATTACTCAGACATGAGCTCTGATACTAGCAAGGATGAAGATGATGAGGAGTGGGTTGAAGAGGATGAGGGGGAGCCTTCTGTGGAAATGTTCTCTATACCATCCTTAGATGAGGAGGATAACCCAAAAAAGGAAGAGTATTGATCATAAGAAAACCCCTAAGAAGAAAGACAAAATACAAATCTCTTAGTTTGAAGGTTCCCAAACCAGTGATAGGGAGGTTAAGTCCAGGATGGAATAAATGGGTAAGGCTATTATTGATATGAAAAATTATAATAAGAAAAGGACTACGAGCTTGGTGGAGAAGATCCATGATATTAATCAGAACTTGGAAAAAGTGGTGAAAATAAACCACTGCACCATCCAAAACAATGCAGAGGGAATTTATATTTTAATTGAGAAGTTAAAGGAGATAAAAGAGGAGTATGTTGCTGAGTTGGCCTCTATGGGGAAAAGGAGCAAGGATCAGGGTAACAAGGATAAGAGTAAACAAGTGATGCAAAGTGATCAAAAGGGTTCAAGCTCTCAGACTAGAGACAACAAGAATAAAACATTTGAAGAGGAGAAGAATGAGCTATTGGGATTATTGAATCTGCACAAGAACTTCTATAAGCAAGAGTTGGAAGCGAAAAATACCTTAAATAAGATCAACTAGTGCTTCTTGTTGTTTATTGATTTTAGTTGTTTTATCTCTTCTTGTTGGTTGTAGTTTGGCTGTTGGTTGGATGTGGTTTTTTTTAGAAACTTTTTG
>VDFB02313668.1:0-26971 GCA_007258455.2 Sequoia sempervirens
CATTACATAACCATCTGTGATAAGCGATGCAGAGAAGAATGAAAGACCAGAGGCCATTGCTAATCGCTAATATAAAACTCAAGGCCCAAAATTCATTAGTGATAAGCGAAAAATCAATCACTATAAGGAGAGGAAAGA
Organism: Sequoia sempervirens; assembly: GCA_007258455.2. Taxonomy (NCBI): domain Eukaryota; kingdom Viridiplantae; phylum Streptophyta; class Pinopsida; order Cupressales; family Cupressaceae; genus Sequoia; species Sequoia sempervirens. The sequence continues at coordinate 139 of VDFB02313668.1, forward strand.
GTATGGCCCATTGCCATTTCATATTAAGAACTCTCAAAACTATTTGCGATGGGAAAAGATAAAACAATACTGCTCGTCACTTATCGCTGATTCAAAACACACACTTCATAAGCAATTTGCGATACGTGATAAAGAGAGGTGTCCAACGAGACTTAAGTGAAAACTTTTAAGCACGTGCCCACAAGTTGTTCTAGTGAAGGGGACCTTATAGGATGATACAAGAAAAGGGGCTCAAAAGTTCCTAAGTCATAAAATGTAAAGGATGTAAAGGCCAAAAAGGCCCTTAATTCAACCTTATATATAAAATGAGAAAGTTAGACCTAGGCATGAGGGACCAGTTACCCCATGACCGTTAATGACATAAGATGTTTTAATGTGACAAAAAATAGGCAACAGGAGGTCAACGACAAATTAGAACCTTGCAAGCTTTTAGAGCTAAGGGTTTCTTAGGGAAGGATTCCAAGCTAACATAAAAACCCTTTAACAGTGATGACAAGCAAAACCTTAAGCCTTTAGATACAAACCCAACATGCAAAATGTTACAATATTTTGAGATGGAACATAAAATTTTTGCATGTTCCTTCAGTGGCTTCAACTAGGGATGCATGCCTCTTGCAGGCATGGTGAGATCCTAAAATCTCAGGTTGAAGCAGACCAACAAGACACAACAAACCAAAAACTAGGGGACTACCCGGACTAGGCAGCAGGACCAAAACAAACACAACCAAAGAAAACACATCTATATACACAATGTACAAAACCTACAACGTACATGGAAATACAACATACTTAGGAGAAGTATGGCTTTACGAACTATCCATGTACTTGTAGTTCAAAAATTTCACCTATCAAACTTTGGAGGAAATAAGAATCCTCCCCATGTGTGTTGGCTATCAGATAAGGGCCTACCCATAGTGCTTCAAACTTCCCATGTTTACCCTTGTCTTGGGCCCTTGCATTCTAGGCTAATACCATACTGTTTACCTCAAATTTTTTGGGAGAATCTCTCTTATCATGTAGATGCTAACTTGCAATTGCATCTTCATATTCTTAGCATGAGCTTCTCTTCTAGTTTCATCCAATTGCACTAGATTATTAATTATGTGTTGCATATCATCACATATCTCCTCATCATACTCTTGCACCAACTTATACATCTTCACCTGCTCAGGTTATTTTGTGGCAATCTAGCATCTAGACCATAGACCATGCCAAATGGTGAATAACGAGTAGCCTTTTTCACAGTCACTCTATCTGCCCAGAGTGCCAACTTTAGCTTTGAGTCCCAAGCTTTCTTGTTCTTCTCCATCACCCTTTTGATGATTTTCATTAAGCTCTTATTGCTAGATTCGGCTCGACCATTTCCCTAAGGATGGTAAGGTGAAGAATAAGAAACTTGCATGTACTATGTTTATCACAAAATTATTTAAATTCCTTAGATCTAAAACACATAGCATTATCTAAGATGATCTTTTTAGGGACTTTGAACCTAATGAAGATATTATTTAATAAGAAATCCGTCACCACTTTGCTTGTTGCCTTTTGTGTGGGTATTGCCTCTACCCATTTTGTGAAATAATCAGTGGCAACAAGGATCCACAAGTGTCCACTGGACTTTTCTGGTATTTCTCCAATGAAATCAATTCCTCATTGTTGGAAAGGAGCTTGAAAAATTATAGGCATAAGTGGTAGACTTCTTGAGAACTTCAGTTTTCTTGCAAACCTTTGACAAGCATCACAAGTCTTAACAAACTTGTGAGCATCCTTAAAAATAGTAGGCCACCAGAATCCTGCTCTTAAAATTTTTTGTGCAGTGATCTTTGCCATGTAATGACCACCACAAAATCCATTATGCATCTCCTGCAAAAGTTCTAGTGCCTACTTTCCATCTACACATTTAAGCAGTATGCCATCCAAGTTTCTCCACCATAGCTCATTGTCAATAATCACATACTTGATGGCATGCAATTTCAATGTCCTCCTGCCATTTTCTACCATGTCTGTAGGACACTACAAAGCCTGCAAATACTGAACAATTCTTCAATACCAACCACATGTTTGCATATCACAAATAGGTGCAACATCAATCACTTCTGCCTAATTAATTTGGTTAGCCTCCAAATTAGCTTTTCCCATCAATTTAGCTAGGCCCTTCCCTCTTACTAATTTGGTGATTTGAACATCAATATTAAATTCTTGGATCCTATTGATCCATCTACACCTTCTTCCTATAGTCTCCTACTGAGTGAAAATATCTTTCACAACAACACTTGATACAAAAACTATGACAGTAGCTCCCTATAAGTAAGTCCTTAAATTATTCATAACCTTAACCAGAGCATACACTTGCTTCTCAATCATGTCATATTTCATCTCCACAACTTGTAAATATTTGCTAAAGAATGCAATGGGTTGTTCAAATCCCTCCTTATTTTTCTGTCATAGAAAAACAACAATGGTATGAAAAGAAGCAAAAGAGAAAATGTGCATTAGCTCAGAGAATTCAGGAGACTTCAAAACTGGAGCTTCCTTAATAGCTTTTTTGATTTTCTTAAAATCCTGACTTGGCTCTTCACTCCAAGTCACTTTCTCTCCCTTCTTCAACATCTTAGTTGTGATTTCTGAAAAGTTGGTCACAAACCTCCTTAAGAAATTTATTTTTCCAAAAAATGACTGAATGCCCTTGACATTTTTCGGTCGAGGGATTTTATCTATGGCTACTACCCTTTTAGGGTCTATCCTTACTCCTTCTTTAGACACAATGTGCCCCAGTAGTTTACCTTCAGTGACCCCAAAAGAACATTTCTTTGGATTCAAAGATATCCCATACTCTAGAGACTTGACAAATACCTTTTCTAAGTGCATACAATGATCTTCCTCCTTCTTGGAATAGGTTGTTAGATCATCTTGATATACAACCATAAATAAATCAATAAAATCAGAAAAATCTATGTCCATAGCCCTTTAAAAAGTGGCACCCGCATTTGTTAAACCAAACGACATCCTTACATAGACATAGGTGCCCCATGGAGTAGTGAATGTAGTCTTGTACTGCTCAGACTCCAATTTTACTTGGTTATAACCTGAAAAACAATCCATCATTGATAGTAACTCACAACCAATCACCTTTTGTAACATGGCTTCCATGTTTGGTAGTGGGTAATTGTCCTTTAATGAGGATATATTCAGGTTTCTAAAATCAATGCGCACAACCTTATATCACCGTTCTTTTTCCTCGCTGGAACTAGATTGGAAACCCATGAAGAATGTCTAATGGGTTTTATAATGCCATCATCTCTTAACTTTACCAACTCATCTCACATCTTGGGAGCTGTAGTAGGATTGATGGGTGTCTGCTTCTGCCTGAAAGGTTTAGTGTTCTCCTTCAGAGGAATCTCATGCTAAAGCAACTCCTCTCTGTAAGCTTTCAGGTCATTGTATGACCAAGAAAAGATGTGCCTGTATTTTCTAAACAAAACAATTAACATTGCTTTTACCTTTGGCTTCATCTTCTTTCCTACATACACTTTCTTAGGGGCATTGTCAATCCCCAAATTTACTTCCTCTAGATCCTCAGGGTGAGCAACAATTGTCTTAATCTTGCTTTTATCTTAGTTGTCAAAGATTCTTTCAAGTGCTACAAGGCCTTTGAGAATTTTATAAATGTCCTCAACTGGATAAGTTCCCTTCCAAATACTGTGTCCTTTCCATCAATATTTTCAACAAATCCACCAAAGTCAATCTCTTAACCTTCATATTCATCAACACAGTTTAAAAATTTGAGAATGTCCTCACCATCATTGAAAATCTGCCAGTTGTGCACATTATCAAGAATGGAAGGTCTTGTCTGCACCTCAAATTTAGAGATACCTATAAAAGTTATATCATTAGGTCTTAATGCAATGTTTGCAAGTAAGTCAACTACTCTATTCTGTCCTCTTTCCATCCAATCAATTCCAAAAGCATCAAACTGCTTGATGGAATCCCAAACAACATTTTTGTATTGCTTTAGTCTGTTGTTCTTGCAAGCATATTTGGCCCTTACTTGGGATATCACAAGCTCATAATCACCAATCTCAATCCCAACAATAATGCTTCATATTCTGCCACATTATTCATACAAATAAAAGACAATGTGAAAGAAAATTTATAAGTGTTACCACTAGGTGATACTAATAATATCCCTACGCCAGACCCTTCTTTGGAACTTGCATCATCAAAGTACATTTTCCAAAGTCCATTCTTATCAAATAATCTTAGAACTTCATTTTCTATTGGCGCAGGGAATCTATTAATTTCTCTTGGTACTTCTTCCATCTTGAAATAACTAATATCAATTTCTACAAAAAGAATTGTATCATCCTCAAGAATATGCTCCAACATATGTGGGACCCTTGGTTCTCTCATTACTTGAACATCTTTACCATCAATGGGAAATGTGGCATAAGACATGTCACATTGCATACTGCCTCCCATTGAAGCACTCCATTTCTGAGATAGAAACATTCCATAATTAGGTGGGATGTCCACTACCACCACACTCATCTTAAACTCTTTGTTTGGGTACTAATCTGTATGGAAGTTCATTTATCACACCAATAACATGGACTTCTCTTGAATCCATAGCATAGCCAATGAACGAGTAAAAGCGGTGAGACTTCTACTCCTACACTTTGGGCTATGTGAAACCTAGGAGGGTGATCCCACAATGTATACTTAGGAATTCACATGACTTTAATTAAATACATTGTCAACAATAAATACTTCTCATAAAAATGCTCAACAGTATAATACATTAAACAAGTTGGCAACTCATTTATCAACGTCTTATATACTTGGAGCATGAGAAGACAAAACTCAACAAAAAACAACTATAGTGGTGTCCATTTGAAAGTTTGTAATATTGAAAGTGATTAGCTGATGAATCAACCAAGAAACTGAGCTATGAATACTTTGCATGAACTAGTGTCTTATTTAAAGTACATAGTCAATATCAACCTATACGACCAAATAACAACTAAACAATAGCGCATACAATCTTAGAAAACACTACATTACAACATTTCCTTACAACATTCATGATTATTATTGCTTACAATTATCCTAGCACTCAATTTTTATAAGTTAATAATCTCACACGAACATTTATATTAATTCATTGAACTAATAAGCAGGAATGAAATTAAATATCCATTGAGAGACAACATAGAAAAACAAAAGAATCCTTGATTTCTTTCATTCATAACTCATAAAACGAGCACAAGGAGAGATAATAGCCATGAAATTGGTATCACTCTATATTGTATTTTCTATACTGTTATCAAAATTACATACATGACAATAGACTCTAAAATTAAGACAACACAAAACATGCTTTGTATTCCTATTACAATTCAACATGTCAATTCAATTTTTAATGAACCACTGCTTCTAGCCCTGAATTCTTTCTTATAGAGACGAAAGAGAAAAACAAGCCTCAGGCCAGGAAGCACACATGTCGAAACCTCATTGGACTGCTATAACAAATATTCCCTTTTTCAGTTACACTTGACCCTTCAGGCGGTGAAAATAAATACGAGGAAAAATTAACCCTCACTCATTGTAGAGATCAAGTCCCACTTAAGAAAGGCATAATTATTTTTTTATAACAGCTTCAAAATATTCCCACATGCTCAAAAAGTGTCTCCCACGAGAAATCCAGTCAATAAAATTATAAAACATGGAAAGCAGATAAAAAACAAAATTGACTTATCCACATCAACACTTTAAGTTGAGGAGAGAACAATATTTTGCAATGTTTTATTAAAAGCCTAATCTATACTATATTCAAGCTATGTATTATTTTTCTCCTATCCATTATTCACCTTGTCTATTATCAATCCCCACACATATTCATTCAGTGTACTTTTCTAACCAGGAGTTATACTCTTCTTTTAGTTGGATACTTCACATTTAATAAATTTTGCACCTTAGTACTATGCTAAGAGTATCTAGCATCAGTTAAGGCCCTGGCTTCTTTAACAAAAGTTTCCATCTTTGTTTCAATCTCCATCATTGTATCAATATTGGAATTCAACAGGATGTAGTTAGGAACAATCAATGCCATCATAGCTGCTGCAAGCATTCCTCCCAGATCCTTCTTCTAGGTGTCAAATGGCTACAACTCACCTTTAGGGCTCAATACCCGAGGCATACCACGTTCCTCCATCTCTTTAAATAACTTTAGCTTACTTTGGAGTTGCACTCCTAGCTTTCCATAAAAGGTGGTTATCTCATTAACTGAATCAATATTTTGCAAGATTTTAGGGATGCTAGTGGATGCCTCGAGATCCTCCTTCATTCTGGGTATCATTCCTCAAACTGCTCCTTAGATATTGAAGCCTGAGGGTCTCTTCTTACTACATCATATGCTATAGCTGAAGTGATAGTGCATCTTGGTAACAACATGATTCCATTATCTGTGACAATTTTCCTAGCCTCAGCAGGAGTAATAGTTGCAATTTCAACTTTGATCCTTTCTTCCTCTACTTACTCAACTTCTTCTTGTTGAGAAGGTTCAACAATAGCTCAAGCTAATTCAAGCCTTTCCTTTATTTCTTTACTCCTCTACTGAACCATAAATTCATGAAATTCCTTTTATTGCACAAACTTATCATCTACAAGGAATTCATCACATTCCTTGACCCTGGGATCATCATCATTTTCCTTATCATATTGCCACTTGACAATTCTATTAGGGAAAACTTTTCAACTAAAGGTTTCTTCAATATTTGGGGGAGGAAATTTCTTTTTCACCTCCTCATCTCCTGGTACATGCTCTACCATTTGTTCCTCCCTAACTTCCTAAACATCTATAGGCTGCTTTGGGATACCCATAGTTTGTGGTTGTTGTTCTAGGAGAGCCTGTGCTTTATCAACAACATCCTTCACCTTCACCCTAAAATCACCATTTTGATAATCCCTTAGCTTCGTTAAAGCTCTTTCAAAAGGTTCTGCAATTACATCATATGGACTTACATAAAAGGAATTCCTTTTCATGATACTCTCTTCAATGTCTATTATGGATGCCCACTCTTTCTTTCTAGATATGGAAACCTCATCACTTGTCAAGTTTCTCAATACATCATCCTTGTACAAGAATTGATTATGTATCACTGATAAATTTTTATCCTTTCTCTTTCCATGCACAAACTTTTCCGGATCACAAATCCTAACCTCATCAATAGGAAATCTAAGATTATTTACCATGATCCCAAACTTTTCATACCCCTCAGGGGTAGTAACTTTGAAGTAAGCAAAAGTGCATTGGGGATTCACCAAAGTACCCTTCTTGGGCTTCGTGAACATTTCATAATCCATACCATAAATCTACCACATGAGTTCCTTAAAGGCCAATCTATCAGAGACACACAGTGGCAAATAATGGGGTGCCATCTTAGCCCCATAGGCTCTGATCAAAGTATATTCTAAATGGAGAAACCAAACTGCCCAATTATGTGTTGCATTTGATCCTAGTATATCTTTTTCGCGCATGATACTTCTGATTGGTAGAGAAATCCTGTGAATAGGTGCTACACCCAACACTTCTAGAATACCAAACCTTATAATATTAGCAAACATGAGATAATTGGAATTGGGACAATCCTGATCCCAAATGAATGTCCATATTTTCACTGGTAAAACATTATTTTTCATCATCTCTTAATCCCAAGTTCAACTTCCTTTTCTATCCATAATCACCCTCAAATAAGAGAATATGCATTAGTAGAGAATAATGAGGGAAATGCAAAGGGAGAACCTCCCTCTTTAACTTGAGGAAATCCTGATGCATTTGTTCAACAACATAGTTGGCATAATCAAAACCAATGTTCTGATTATGACTTTGAATATCCATAACCATTACCAATAAGTTAGGGGCTATCCTTTAAAATTTCAGGCCAAAACTTGATTTAGGCAGTAGTTAGTGTTCTTGAAATAATCCACAAACTCCTCACATTCAAATGGCTCAACATCCCTACGGAGAAATCTCTCCTTGCTCTTTTTATGCCGAACAAGTAGTCTATTTTTGTATGCAAATATGTTATTCTCATATTCAACATATAGCTATGCACGCTTAAATTTCAAAGTGTAATTGGGATTTAACCCAAATATCTCCACAATCTTATCCTTTGTCACTTCAAGGATCACATCACCATTTTCACTCTTGATTTTTCTGTCAATGGGATGATAGTGCTTGGCTAGTTCCATCATTAAGTCCACCTCTACAAACACATTTGGCACAACTAGCTTTCCAAGGTTTAGCTCCCATAAGTAACACACAGGCTTACTAGAATACTACTTGTTAAAAGCATACCGAAATAGTTGCCACCTGGTCTAAGGCTGGGCCAACTCACCAATTTCACCAACACCATCAATTAACCTAGTGGTCACGACAACTTGACCCGTAGGTCTCTTTCCAATTCGTGACCCTCCTTCCTTTATATCTTCAATGGCCTCCTACATAAATCTTTCCTTTTCCTTCTTTGCACTTTTGGACCTAGTAGATGTTGTAGGAGTACTTGGTGTAGGGTTAGATACTGCAGGTGGTTCCAACTTAACCTTACATGAAACATCCCGAGTTTTAATCCTTTTAGCCCTTTTTTTGTTTTGGCTTCCTCTCAGGTCTAATACTGGATTCACTGGGCTTTGGTTCAATCATGTTTGCAATGTAGGAGAACTAGGGTTTATAATTTCTTTCAATCGAAAAGATCCTCCCAAGTACAAAAAACTCACAGGACTACTTATAGAACAAAATATTTCCCAATTTGACCCAGTATTTATCACATAATTGAGGATAATACAAATAGACAAGCACCCTATCTCCCCAATTCCCTATCACCTTTCTAGAATAGTGCAATTTAGTATTTCAGCTAGGAGGAGATATACCAATCGCTTAACTAGGTGAACAATCGACACATTTTCTATTGTAATAATTCATCGAAGCTTCCCACACAATTTCCTCAACTTCTGGTATTCCTCTCTCCGCTTCCAAGAAACTCCAAATGCTTGACCAACTAGGTATCTACCTTCTTTATGGTTGAGAGATGGGCATGCTACCATTAATGTTTGATAGTAAGTTCGCGCGAGCGAATTGACATTTAGCCGTTCACATTCAAACCCTAGCCATTGATCACTCTGTTTTAAAACCATATCAATGGTTCTCAATTCACCTCACTACTTTCTTATTTTCTTTATACAATGTCCTTAGGATATTTCCATGTTTCCTTTTCCTTCAATAATCATTGCTTATCACTGATAGATTTCATCTCTTACTAGTTCTATCAACGATGCAAGCATCCAAGCGATGAAATCTTAGCCCTTGGATTTGTGGCCCCTCCTCGATCATGTTCACCTTCTTATTCCATATCACTGATTCATACTTCAAATTCTGGATCGCATCAGTGACAAGAGATAAGGTGAAGAGACCAGATTAAGACACATGCACCTGCATGAAAATCAATGATACAAAAGACATTGCACATAAGATATATTCAAATTAGTGAAAGAAACCTAAATAGATAACTCTATTGCTCATCGCGACTTTGTAACTTAAGCTTTCGAATGAATCCATGATGTGTGATAAAAGGAAAGCATCAAGGCCATCACTCATCACTAATTCTCCTCATACATTTTGCAATCAATTAGCGATGAGAGATCCCAATGATTACATTGAACATTGGCATCGTGTATCGCTAATATAGAGCTTGACGTTCAAAACCAATCCGTGATGCATGAAGCACAAGAGATACATCATATTTCTCATCACTAATTGAAAACTTACCATTTCATAAACATCTGCGATGAGTGATATAAAGAAGAATGAAAGACCAGAGGCCATCGTTGATCACTAATACAAAACTCAAGGCCCAAAAGCCATTAGTGATAAGTGAAAAATCAATCTCTATAAGGAGAGGCAAGAGTATTTCCCATCGCCATTTCATATTAAGAACTCTCAAAAATATCTGCGATGGGTGAAGCTAAAACAACATTGCTCGTCGCTTATCGCTAATTCAAAACATACACTTCAGAAGCAATTTGCGATAAGCGATAAAGAGAGGTGGCCAACGGGACTTAAGTGAAAATTTTTAAGCACGTTCCCACAAGTTGTTTTAATGAAGGGGACCTTCTAGGACAATACGAGAAAAGGGGCTTAAAAGTTCCTAAGTCATAAAATGCAAAGGATCTAAAGGCCAAAAAGGCCCTTAATTCAACCTTATATATAAAATGAGAAACTCATACCTAGGCATGAGGGACCGGTTACCCCACGACCATTAATGGCATAATATGTTTTAATGTGACCAACAATGGGCAACAGGAGGTCAACAAAAAATTAGAGCCTTGCAAGCATTTAGAGCTAAGGGTTTCTTAAGGAAGGATTCCAAGCTAACACAAAAACTCTTTAATAGTGATAACAAGCAAAACCCTAAGCCTTCAGATACCAACCCAACATTCAAAATGTTACAAGATTTTGAGATGGAACATAAAAATTTTGTAGGTTCTAGCACGCCCAAGGTTGAATGGGTCTTGACCTAAATTGCCAGGACCTATTCATTTCTAGGTGTTAAAAATGATAATTGCATTAATTAAATCATGATTCCCCTTTCAAAAATTGCAATTAATTAGGCTTGTAGATGCATAATTGGGCCAATTAGAGGCTTGAATAAGTCCAATTTATTAAGAGACACAATCATAGTGTGAAAATGTAAGGGAGTATATTTTTTGACACTACAATATTAGAATAGTACATTTTCATTGTTAGTTAGTTACATATTGCATTTCATCAAAAATACATTTCAAACATGCTCCCATTCAAAAGTGAATTACAGATCAAGGATTGGTTGACTCACCTTTTAGGTTGTAGGACAATTTCATACCCTTGCTTATCTTCAATTCCCCAAGGTTATATAAGTGAAAGTGTGAAATCCTAATTGAGCCCTAGGGTTTCACATTTTCCAACATGTCATTTTGGTGAAGTTGATGTATTAACATTATAATCCTTCTAAAATCTGAAGTATATGATCTTAGATCTAAGATTAGCATTGAATTGTTTTGCATTCATCATTTGGACATCAATTATTGCATCAAAAAAGCATAAAAAATTCAAAAATTTGCATATCATATTACATCATAAGTTGCAATAGGGTTAATTTTAGTCATCATAAGTTAGATCTACATCTAATTGCATTTACAAATCTGCATTAGGTCATCTAAGATCTGACATCAAATATGGAAGTGTTCATTGCATTCATTTGAACATTTTGCATATAGTCAAAAAGGTGAAAATTGTATTGTTTGTTACAAAAATATATCAAGATCAACATTTCTAAATTTTTCACATTGGGATCAGTCAATTGTTGCATTTTAGATCTTAAAATTGAATTTATAATTGCACTTTAATGCTTGAAAATTTTGAAAATTATTGTACACTTGCATTTTGCATTGCATAATCACAAATTAGTCAAGTTCTAGAAAATTATTCACTTTCAGACCTACACAATCACAAAACAAAACCATTAAACAATGTCACACACAGTCAAACTTTGCATTTAGCAAAAAGATTTTCCATACAAGGGAACCCTTGGTGGCCTTGTTTAAGCTATTTTTGCTCAGATTTCAGTGACAAAACATTCTCAGGATCTTCTATCTAGATCTGCTTCAATTTTTAGATCATTGTGGTATAACAATTTGAACTTCATTGCACACATCGTATTATCATTTAATGGCTAAATACTTTGGTAAAATGTTGACTTCCTTGAAATCCTTGGTTGATGTTTTGTGAGTGTTTTTGGAAATGACTCTAATTCAGATGATGAAGCTCATATTACTTCATCTCCCAATGTATATCTCCTTAAAGAAGATACCTTGAGGAAAGAGGAGGAAATCATGAATGAATTCATAAATAATACCTTGCCTAACCTTGAAAACAATGTGGTTATGTATCCTTCAACGAAATGACCTAATCACCCATATCAACAATCAACACCACCCACCATACCACCAATTTCAAAATTTTTTCCAAATCACATAGAGAAAGTGATTTAAAATTTGTACCTCAACCTAGGCACATGGAAGAACCTATTGATAACAAACATGATGAGTCCAGACCACCTACTCATTCTCCATCCTATAAAACCAAAATTATTGACACACATGTTAGCTTGGAACAATGTTATGGTCAAGGCTTTAGGATATTAATGAAGCAAGGATGTGATATAAAGAATGAACATAAAATCCATTCCCTTTTTGAATAAATACCATCGAAAGACACAAAAGGCGAGGTTATCAAGGTCCTCCACCTTTACATCAAACACTTTCTCCATCATCCAAACCACTTAAAATTCATGGTCCTATTTGAAAAGGTTTTTTACTTGCTCCACATCCATTGTCTAAGATTGAGAGTGCTTTAGGCACATTTTTACAATTGGGATTCATTACATTGCCACCTGTACATGAAAGAAGAGATACTAAATAAAAGACTAAAAACACATCTTATTGTGTGTATACTAGAAAATTTGGACACATTATTGATGAATGTCATTTTTTAAAGAAGAAATTGGAAGAATTAGATCCTTACAATGATAAATTTGATAGGATAATAGATTAAATTGCATTCATTTTTCTCCTTGCCATGTGGTAGTTGTAGTGTCACATAATGCTCATTACCATGCATGGGGGTATAAATTTGGTTTTATGCAATCATATTTTATCTTGCAAGGAGCAACATCTTATCATTCATTGTGACTCAAATTTGTCCCTATGCTTGGGGGACAAGGGTAGGTAGCTTTATGTTAGGTGAATTCCTTACTACAAGGGACCCCTTTGTATCTCCTTAAAATATTAGTGTAGATAGTGCACTAACATTTTAAGGGGGTCATATAGTACCCTACACATTGTTTGAATAAGAAATGGTACCTTTTTAGTGATGATATCATACATCTCCTAAAAAGTGTGACCTTGTTAACAATAATGCCACATGAATGTCTTTAAAATTGTGGCCTTCTCAACCTATATTAGTGTCTCCTTTGTGGTGGGATTAGGCTTGATATCCCCTAAAAGTGTGACTTTTCATGGCATGTTATGTCCCTTTTGGTGGTAATGTTGTGGCTAGTATGCCCTAAAGTGTGACCCTTCATTTTGTGATTTGTCCTTTCTTAGTGGTGGTGTCATGTGTGATACTTCCTAAGGTATGAACCCCTATGTATTAATCAATGACCTTTTGATCTTATAAGGCACCCTTTCTGGTGGTGTTGTGGATAACACCCCCTGAGGTGGGGCTTCATGATGTTTGTCCCCTGTGACATTAAATTTTATGGACCCCCTAAGGTTGGTTTTGTTTGTCCCCTACGACGTTAAATTTTATGTCCTTGAGGTGAGTTTTGTTCATCCCTTGTGACATTAAATTTTATGCACCCCCTGAGGTGAGTTTTGCTCGTCCCTTGTGATGTTAAATTTTATGCACCCCCTGTGGTGAGTTTTATGTGTTCCCTGAAGTGATATTTTACAATATAGTCCATGGATTTGGCATAATGTAGATTGTTAATTCATCAGCTTGAACATCCTATTTAAGATGGCCACCTAGCATAACACATCTTGCTTTCTAGTGGAGCCATATGTTTCATAAGTGTCTTAGCATAACACAATTTTTTAGCCTTGTGAAACCCATCATATTGCATGGACACCTAGCATAACACAACTTGTTATCCATTAGATCCATGTAGCTTGTGAGTGATTTGGCATAACACAACTTTCTAGTCCTTATAAGAGCATTATTTTGTCTAGCGTACATTTGAGATATGATGTTTGGTATTTGAGAAAAATTTAAGACTGAGGTCTCTTTGCCTTACTGACTCAAATCCTTTTAGTACTAACCTTGTGTTTGTGTTTGTATATGTTTTCTTATGTTCGTATCATGTTGCGTTGTGATTGCATTATGTTTGCATTGTATTTTTTCATGTATATTTTTGTGTTGTCTTGATGCATTTCATACATGTTTGTTCCTTTTCCCTCATGTTGGTTTGCCATAAGATATTGAATCCTAGGGGCTTGTGCACCCCCCCTAGATTCATTGCCATCAAATCTCTTCAAAATTTGGATAAATCGGACCCCTCTTGACATACTTCTTACTTTAGTGTGAGTCTAAGCATAAGTCCATAATCTCACTAAAGTGGAGACTCAATGAAGCATAATAAATTATATCACCCTTGACAATTTCACACTAGATTTTTCTTCCTCCTATGTGCATTGACCTAATTGTTCACATAATGTCCTAAATTATGCATTATGAGGCCCATTTAATCATTTATCAAGGAATAAAATGTATAAAATCAAAGTAGACATTTAATATTTTACTCTTGATACTTCACATTCCAAAAAATAGGGCCTAGACAAGGGCGTCTTAAGCGGTCTTGTCCTACTAATTTGGCCCCAAATTTTAATATGGCAAGGTTGGAAATTTATTTTTTGAATTTCAAATCCTACATGTCAGCTATCAGAATTTAGTTTGTGGGAAATTAGATTAATTTCATATAAATACCTAGTCGTTTTATCATTTGAAAACTAAGTGAGAATATTTTTGGAAGTAGGAGAAATTATTACACTTCAAGATCAAGTCAAGAGCAAAATTATTGTAGTATTTCATTGTCAAGGCATCATGTAAATTTTATGCAAGTTTGTTCATGTTTATGCATACATTTTGTTGTGAGGACAAACACTTGTAGGTCTTCAAAGCAATCCAAGCAAAATTGCAATCATGCCTTGAGGAGATGTGCATGAATTCAATCCTTCAAGGAAATTAGATTTGAGTGGTGAGTTGCATCCAATTGTTGATTCATCATTCATTTATCATTTAGATTTTATCCCTCAAAAGGAAACACCAACATGAGGTTTGATTGAGGAAAGCCCCTATATGGAACAACCCTTACTCTCTATTTGAATGTATAGGTTATAGATCTGAAGAAGATTGAAGACCATTTGTGCATTGATGCATTGAAACCCTACAACTTGGCAAGATACATTTAAACTCAATTATCTGAGAATTCAATGAAGATCCGACATGAAGGTCCACCAAGAAGAAGCCTTTGATCAAATACTTGAGGACTATGAAAGAATATTTTAATTTTAGCCATCTAAACAAGGGCACCCTGGGTGGCCTTGTCTAGAAAAATCAAGTCAAAATTCAAATCATAAGTGGACACAAGCCCACTCTGTCTATTACAGGTCATTAAATTTATTTGTCAATTTCCAAATTGTTTGTTTTCATATCAGAATAGTACATTTTCATTGTTAGTTAGTTGTACATCATTGCATTTCATCAAAAATACATTTCAAACACACCCCCATTTGTAAAAGGGAATCGCAAATAAATGATTGGTTGACTCACCTTTCAGATTGTAGGTCAATTTTATACCCTTGCTCATTTTCAATTCCCCAATGTTATTTAAGTGAAAGTTTGAAATCATAATTAAACCCTAGGGTTTCACATTTTCCAACATATCAAGTAGTAGGAGACATTCCTTTCTCTTGTGAATAAAAGCTTGCTCACTTACCACAAGAAGTCATAAATATATTAGGCAATGGAGCATGTGATGAAGCTTGTGATGAAGGTTGGAAAAATAAATCAGGTTTTTAGAAAATTATGGTATAGACTTCACTTGATCCTTATTTTTGTGTTCCATGGTTTCATTATATCGGTTTTTAGAAAGAATTTTATATCCAATCCCATAACATCCTTCCAACTCAGATGAAGAATTCTTATCTAAATGCTCATGAGAAGAATTGTTTCTTTCACAAGAACACAAATCCTTTTTAAGTTTTTTAAAGTTAGGCATCATCGACACATGAGAGATGGAAGTTGAAGATCCCCCATCACCATCATGGGGTGATGTTTCTAATTTTTTTGATGTACAACAAGATTAGGCAAATGAAACACAATACTATTTGGGTTGAGATTGGGAGATTTTGTACTCTCCTACAAAGGAGGGTATAAAATCTAATGTACCCCAATCAAATATCTAAGATTTTTTTATAGGTGAAATATAATCACGATTATCATCAACATGTATAGGTTCTACCTTGGAAGTTGAGATCAAAGTATTAAGAGAGTTGAAAGTGTTATTTTCAACTTGGGCTTGTGATTTATAACTTTCTACATCTGCCTTTACTGTATACATCTTATTATTATATTCATACTTCATCTCACAATGAAGAGTATATAGGAATCCATTCATGGAATGAATCCATGGTTTACCTAGGAGAAGATTGTATGAAAGAGGTCTTGACATGATATAGATAGGGGTAGGAAAAATCACGGGTCCTACCTTAATGGGTAGGGTGACCATCCCTAATGGTTGCTTACTAACATTATCAAATCCACAAATAGAAAGATCATTAGGTTATATGAGATTCTTATCCACACGAATTTTATCTAGAAGATCAAAGCTACAACATTAAGACCCAATCCATTATCAATAAGAGTAGGTTTAACCCCAACTTTATTAATGACCACCATTGTCATTAAAACTTCATGTTTGTTTTGGATCTCAAGTGAGGGTAATTCATGTTGAGGGAATGTAACATCCAAATTTTGCACTTGCATACAATCAAACAAGGCATCTACATCATTCAGTTTTATAGAAGTTGAACATCTCTGCCACAATAGTGGTTTACAATTTCTGGGAGGAACTGATTTTTGCTGAAATCACATATTTTTAGAAAATATAATGATTTAAGCCTTGAAAATTTCCATTTAAATAATTCCAATTGAAGAGGGTTTGATCAAACTACCTTAAATCAAACCCCTTTGGATTGAACCCTGCTAGTTTTAAACCATACCTATAACAGAGTCTCCTTTACACCTATGAAAAATGCTGATAAAAACCACTTTTGATTTACCTTTTGGGGATCAAATGAATTCATTTAATTTTTTTTTGTAAGTATGTAGTCCTTATTATAAGCTTCCCAAAATTATAATTTTAAATAAATTTAATTTAATTATTATATTTATTTTTTACTCGTGAATGTAGGGTTTTCACCGAAAAATCAAGCTCTTTGTTCGCATCGGAAAAAAATAGCGATTATTAAAAAAAATCAAAATATTAGTGCACCAGATATTAAAGTCCTTGATCCAAAAAAGAAAAAAAAAATTGAATTTTGATACATACAAAAAAGTTACGTGTTATACAGTTGTGCTATGTCTGAATTATAATTGTTTTGAATTCAAAACTTGATTAAAGAAAAAATATTCAATAAAAAATTATCTAACTAAGTGGAAGCACTAGATATCAGAGTTGAAAATATAAATTCAAAAGAATTAGAATTTTATCCTTCATGGAAAAAAAGTTATATGTTATACGGTGAGTGTCACTTTTTAAAAATGTTGTTTTCTGAAAAAAACTAGTTTTCGAGGGAGATGGAAAAAGAAATAAAATTTGATTACAAAAATTTTGAAAAAAATATATTTAGAATCTATAGACAAAATTTCATGAAACTCTAGTTTACATCATCTTCAAATTCCTCATGTTTTAGCTGCTATAGGTGCCCGAAAGTGAAGATTTAGTTAAAAAAAAATATTTCAGTGTCCAATTTGGCCAAAAATTGCAAAGCCTCTTGGAGGATCCCGTGGTATGTAGGTGATGTCTTAATCAAGTCATAAAGAGAGATATTGGATGGAGTATTACAAAGTTTCCCAACATGATTATATTACTTACCATTAGATGTTGAGAAAGATTAGGTGGGGGTGGAAGATATGGTTGAGGTAATGGAATGGATGTTGGTGTTGTTTTGATTGCTTATTATTTCTAGTGTTATATGCATGAACAACTGCGTGATAAATTGGTTGTTGCAACACATCTTGTTGCACATGATTACTAGTAAGTTTTTTTTACAAATTTTAGGATATGGCCATGACATTTTGGAGGTCCTATAATGAGAGGTGATTTAGGAGGTCCAATAATTAGTGGAGTTTTAGGAGGTCCAATAATTAAAGGAGATCCAATTCTCAATTGTGCATTCATAACCTCAACTCAGTTAATTATTTGTTGGTGATCTTTTATAAATGGGGGATCTAATATCAATTTGACATCTTTATCTATACAATCCATCTTACTATCTTTTGAAAGAAATATATCAACAATTTCATCCTCTTGTGCCATAATATATTTCCAAGTAGGAGAGGTATGGGGAGAGAAACAAACAAGATTCTCATAAAGCTCAATGATTGGATCCTATGACACCAAGATAACTTCAAAAGTAGGTGAGATATTGGGAGAAGAAAAAACATGACTGTCATGATTGTCAATGATTGCATCCTCAGATTGCATCAAAATACTCTCACAAGTGGGGGAGATGTTGGGAGATGAATGAAGATTAGGTAAAGTGATATTAATAAATGTGTCAATGATTTAATTCTCTTGTGCCACAATATCTTCCCCAGTAGGAGAGGTAATGGGAGAGGAAAAAAAATGATTCTCATGATGCTCAATGATTAGATCCTCTTGCATCAAGATATTCTCACAAGTAGGAGACATATTCTAGGAGAAGAGCTAACATGATCGCCAATGATTTTATTTTGTTTCCTCAAAGTGTTCTCATAGGTAGAAAAATTATAGTTATATAATGCATATGTTACCATATCAAAACCATATCTTTGAAAAGGAAAAATATTGTTATTTCTCCTATGGACCAAATGAGAAAAATCAAATAATTTATAGAACAAAATTCCAAAATAGAAACCAGATTTGAATAGAGAACACCAACAGAGATTTTCACTGCAAATTTCACCCTAGATTAGTTGGTCTAGGGTGCAAGGATGCCCTAGACCAGGTAGGTGATTTTGAAAAAAATCAAAATCTAGAAATCATTGACAATGTTTGAGGGCCCTATGTTTTAGAGGTTTAGGTTTGGAAGTCAACAAATTTCTAGAAATGTACTAAATCCTAATTTTTCTATATTCTTGTTTGCAATTTTGGATATTTTTAGAGAAATTAAATATGTTCAAATGATAATTTTTAGAAATTGAGTACTATGATTGACTGATTTTTCTAAAAAATATAGAAAACCAATGCTTTTGATCTTTTGAAATGAAAATACTATGCAATTTTGTCATTTTTAAAATGTTTTTCACTAAAATATGCTTGTATAAATGATAAAATAATTTTGAAATTAATTTTCTCAATGAAAATAACTCAAATCTAAGCCCTAGACAAGAAAAATCAAATCTAAGAATTTTTCCAATTTAATTCCAATTATTACTAGTATGCAATTTCTTCACTTTTTCAATGTTTTTCACTAAAACATGCATGCATAAATGATAAAATAATTTTGCAATTAATTTTCTCAATGAAAATAACTCAAATCTAAGCCTTAGGCAAAGAAAATCAGATTTGAGAATTTTTTCAATTTAATTCTAATTATTTTTTAATTTTTGTGATGAAAAACTAATGAAAATGGATAGTTTTTTGAAAATAAATGTAGATTAACATTAGATCTTCAAAGCATCTAGGTTTTAAATTTAATTTTAAGAATTTATGCAATGAAAAATCAAAATGATTGCAAGTTTAGGATATGTTAGGTTCACCAAAATGTTTTGTAAGAAATAGGATCCTAGATCCAATGTCGAGATCACTAAAATCAAGCCTTTTCCATTAAACATTAGAATTCAAATCAGCAAGGGTGTAAGATCGAATTGCAACTTAAAAGGTGAGTCAATCAACCTTGGATCTGATTCTTTGAAGGGTGGAAATGGATTTTTGATGTGATGCAATGACATGGTTATGTAAACTATACAAATGTAGTGATGTGTTATGATTTATGACAAACTGGAAATTGACAATCAAAATTAGAATCCAGAAATGAATAGAGCAGACATAGGTGTACGTTTCATGAAAATTAGAGCCTGATATAGGTGGTCTAGGTTGAAAAGATTCCCTAGAATCTAGGGACTTGTAACTTGAAATCTTTCACGAGCTTGAGGTCCTTAGTTTGTAGCTTCTTTCCTCTGAGGCTTGCTATCAAATCTTCATTTGTTATTGAGATAATCTAGATTCCACGACTTGTCAACATGTAGGGTTTTGATGCATGAATGAACAAATTTCCTTGAATATTCCTCCAATTCTCCTTAGATCTACAAACTACACACATGAACAGAGGGGAAGGGTTGTGCTATATAAGGGATTGCCTTAGTCAAAGCCTGTGTTGGTATTTCTACCTCCACAATGGAAAAGTTGATGATAAAAGAGAGATTATCCTTTTGAGGGATAGAGGTTGGTTGATAAATAAGTAATGAAGTGACAACTTATTGAAACTAACCACTTAGATTTGATCTCCTTAATGGATTGAAGTCTTGCTCATCACCTTCAAGGATTCCTTGTTGCTTGATTTGATTTGATTTGATGACCTACAAGTGTTAGTACACATAAACAAAATTCATGCAAAATATATGACAAAATTACATAACACATAACATTATGCTTGGATGATGAAATGCTGCAATAATCTTGATAATTCTTTCCTTCACTGCCCTTGATTGCTTTTAGGATATTCAATTTGCTCAATAATTTCTCTTAGTTGTGCTTCAGATTTAAAATGGTGAAAATACTATGTATTTATATGAAATCATTCTAATTTCTTGAAAATCAAATACCGATGACCGGCAACTGAAATTGGAAATTAAAATAATAAACTACGAACATCAACATATTCAAATTTTGGGTCAACTTAACTAGACTAGATCCTAGCTTTTTAGGAATCGAAAGTGTTGGGAGAAAAATATTAAATGCATAATTTGATTTTCCAAGAATGTTTATAAAATGGGAAATTAAATGCATAATTAATAAATTAGGTTCCTAATTAGGTCCAAGCACATAGGGAGAAGCAAAACATAGTGTGAATTGTCAAGGGTGACAATTTATGATGCTATAGTAGGTAATATAGGATAAGTTTACTAAGTGAATCTTTTGATTCTTTGATCTTGTGATCATAGAATTGATGGCAAAAATTGAGTGCTAGGAATGTTGGTGTACAACTCATTAGATATGATGGTTGTCAGCAATTTGAATATCAATGGACTCTTTGAGATCTTTAAAGAGATCCACCTTCATACAAATTCATAAGAATAGTTGAAACTATCAAGCTCATATATAGTACCTTAACAAGAGTGGGGGATATATGATAAAGAAATAATCAATAAGGTAAGGGTAAACCTCAAAATTCAATTGGGGGTTTTGCATTCAACAAGATTTGATCTCTTATATACTCATTCAAAACCATTCAACTTTATTAAAAGATTGAAAAATTGATAATATTTATATCATTTAAATGTATATATATTATGCTAAATCAAACAATAGACATAATACTTTATATATTATGCTAAACTAAACATTAAATAGAATATTTTTTTGAAACTTCAATTTATTTTTTCCAATCAAATTCTTCTTTTTTATTACATGAACATAGTGTAGAATAAGAAGAAAAAGAGTTGAAATGGTGCCCATTAAAGAATGAACTTGTGAAAAGAGAAATGAATAATAATGAATACACAAAGATTGTAGAGACATGCAAAACAGTATAAGTAGAACCAACCATGCAACTCCTTAATGAATACACTTATTCAATATATGACAAATTCAATTATTCATATATGATAAATCAATTTTTAAAATTCATCCAAACTTTAAAGAATATATAGATTCCATACTTTGACATCCAAAACTTGAATCAAGATATAATAGGTAGCCTCTTTGTTTGATGTTCCTTCCACTTTTGCTACCACCACTTTCTGAAATACAAGTCCAACATGCTACCCAACAAAAAAACCAAGCCAATTGTTCAAGATTAATGCACAATTACATAAATACTTTGGCCATTAGAACAAACTAAATGCATCCCAACTACTGCAACTCATAACCCAAATCCAATCTTTTCAAATCAAAGAAAAGAGAAGAAAAAAAGGTGAAAAATAATCAATTGTCATTACATGGAAAGTGTTATAGTCTGTTAGAGCATAGTCCACCAACTTTAGAACAGTTGCATTGATTTGAAAATAAGGAATGTCCACAACCTAGGATGGATTTGCACAGTGGGTCTTAGATAATAAGCACAATACTGTTATCATCATCACAACCAGTCCAAGTCTCATGGAAGCCATTGAGTATAATTACTTAAGAGAAACTTATGAATATCTATGCTATAGAAAAGGCCTTGAAGCCATTTATAATGGGTTGATCAAAGATAAAATCAATTTTAAAGTAGAAGGTCGTGTATGTCTACAACACCTCTTAGTTGTCCAATTATTTTTTTGGCAAATTTCAATGTTCCTTTTATTTTGCTAATAATTTATCTATTTATTTAGAGGATGATTTGTGTTGTTAGGTGGAAGTAGAGAGTGATTTGGGAAGAATTTATGGCTTTAAAAACAATAACCATATCTAATACAAAAAAAATAAAAAAATAAATATTCATTTAAAAATAATTCAACAATTACTAATTATAATTTTAGAATAAATTATGAACTAAAATGTATCTATAAAATCAAAATTTCTATTCTTTTTTTCTTTTAGTATAATTATAAAATAAAATTATACTTAAAAAATGCATTTAAAAAAATCATAAAATAATTTACATAGGGAAGTTTTTGATTTAAATCTCTTTAATATGTTTGCAAGAGAAATCACCACAATATCTTAAAAACTTAAATTTCATTCTAAAATTAAATTAAAATCTAATTTCTAAAATTTATTAAAAATATATTATTTAGTTTTTAAATAATTAATTAAATTGTAGTGATTATCTATACAAATGAATTAAATAAAATTTCATATTCGTTTTAAATTTAGATATAAAAACAATCTTTCTATTTTATTTTTCTATGTAAATAATTTCATTTACATAAGAAAGTTTTTGATTTAAATCTCTTTAATTTAAATAAGAGTTGCATTTTCATGTGGGAGGCTGGGTGGGTGCCACTCCACAAGTGATTCATGGATGTGGCAGACACATCAGTGAGCGACGTGGAATGGGGCAGTGTTGGCATGTGACTTTTGCCGACGTTTTTGGAGGCTTCCTCGGGAGGTTGATGCCATTAGTTTATCTGTGCATGTGAGCTATCTTATCAAGTCTTGTCGCCGACTCTATTCATTACCATAGCTCACCACTCGGGTCATCATTTATGGTGACGGGATGGCTTCCCCAGGTCACAAAGCGTTGGTTTATTGCCATCTACTCTGGCTCTCAAGGCAAGGTTTGGGTGGTTATGGGACACTTCATTCTCTTGGTCTTGGCATCAAAATTGGAGATGGGAGAAATGGTAACTCCTATTCAGCTGAGGAGCTCAAAGCGATAGGCGACCTTTCTTGGCCCAATTACCTCGCTTCGTCTCAGCCGGGTGATTCGTTGTCCAAACTATTTAACATTTGTAATGGTGAAATGTGTGGCTGGTAAGAGTTTCATGGTGGAGGTAGAAGACTATCAGTTGAATTCTTGCATTTCCTCTCATGTTTTGGCTGGTCTTCTGGATGTTGGGGTGTCGAAGGCGGATGCAAGGGTGATTATGAAGTATTTCTTTAGAATGGATTAGTTTGTGGGCCTGGAGAAATCTCTGGCGATGACTTCTTTGGGGAAAGGTATCCCTCGGCCTCATGATCTCAGGTTGTTGGAGGACTCAATACTCTACTGAAATATTATCATTTCCTTCTGGATGTAAGCGATATGGCTTTGGTGGAACATCAAAGGTTGGTTAGTGTAGGCGGAGAGTATTTGAAGAAGAAATGCCATCTAGTTGTAGTGTCGAGCTCGTCCTAGAAGCATGAATTCCGAGCATTTGCTTAGAAGAATGTCTGGTAATGGGATTGTGGTTTCTGGTTATTTGGTTTAGGTGGTTTTGGTATATGTATGGGACAGTGTTTTAGTTTAGTTCAATGTCATTATTTAGATATCTGGGGGGTTGGTGGTTTCGGCCAATATGGTTTGTATGGCGGCCGTTTTGGTATTTTGCTGGTCGCGATCGTTTGGTTTTCTATAGGGTCTTGTTCTTCACTGCCCACAGTTAGGGGCTCAAATCTTGTAAACTCCTTTTTGAAAATTAATACAAATCTTATCTTACCCATCGAAAAAAAAAAGAGTTGCATTTTCATCTTTGCTTCTATCCATGCTTTTTGATTTTATGTACAAACATCTTTGAATGTAGGTAAACAAGATTTTATCACCAATTGTATGTAATTTGAACGTCAAATTAAATGCAAAGAATAAAAATATACACAGGTTTTGCAATCCATTATATGAGTGTAAAAAGCCTCTCAGCTTAATTATCAAAATCTTGTAAGAATGATTACTTTAGATACAAACTTTTTGATTGTAAATATCATTTTCAATAAAACAACCAAATTGCAATCGCCTTAAACCATTTAAAATAGAAGAACCGCAAGAAAATCTAAAAATAAAACAACAAATACAAAAGATAGGAAATATCTCTGAGCACTTAAAGAAAGCCGTATGAAAACAGAAAACCCTACGAACCATAGATATATAAGAGCAACCGAGCCCATTATTTGATTACTTGCATGACGATTACATAGACTTTTCAATGCAAATCCAAGCAATTATATTAGGGTGAATTATTTTTCGTTTAATAAAACCAAGTGCATGAAAGCATCATGGATTTTAACCTCCACACAGTCAAGCATTTCTTGAGGACTATTATCTTAAGTGATATACACATATATTCGAACTTTCTAAATTCTTCGTTTCAATAGTTACTAGTATAAATTATTATCCTCGTTCTGATGGATATATCTGCCACTTCTGGTGTTTCTCAGCGTTGCAGAGCTTTTACAGTTATGGGCAACTTATTCTTAAAACTCACAGCAGTGAAATTTATTATCTCATCATCATGATGGGTCCATCTGCGCACAAAAGAATAAGAACATTGATACTGTTCAATAAGTCTTATTACAATAATTTTGAATACTAATATCATAATAATTTTCTCATCTTCAAAAACTATATATTTGGAAATATGAAGGAATGGGTTTGATTTGTACGTGAACTGGGTTACTAGATAGTGAAGAAAAATAGCGATCCAGGTTGGCTAATTCTTGGCCTGCACGTATTCGAGGACCTCCTCCAAAAGGTGTAAAGTACATGCTTGGTATCTTTTTCTGCCAAGTATATAGTCAATTTCAGTATGGAATTAACATGAAGTTTATTGAGCAATCTAAATTTAAAGACGGGGATTAGATTATGGAAGTCTATTGAGTTATCTAAATTGAGGAACATACTTCCCAGCGCCAAGGGTTGAATGTGAGGGGGTCTGGATACACTGACTCATACAGATGTACATTTCTGAAGTAGGGGAATACAAGCCACCCTTTGGGAAAAAAATATCCTGTCAAAACCCATGCCATAAACACTTGAGAACTCTTTAAATTCATATTTGTCCAGATGAATTTAAACAATTATGTGTATGTGGTTACTTACCTTTAAACTCCACATCATCGTGTACAACCTTTTTATTCACACCAGCCGCAGGATTTACAAGGCGCAGTGTCTCATTAATAATCTGTGTGTAATGTATATCTAATGTACACACTGTTAGTCTAGCATCAACAATTATTTTAGATTAATTTTTAATATTGTTTTAATCTTTTAAATAAAATAAAATTATTAATATGAATAATCATATTTAAAATTAAATTTACCTGGTGAGTAAAGGTCATGCAATTGGTGTAATCATTCTATGACAAAGGTTCTTCTATCTCTTTCATTCTTCTAATCGTCAAGTGTTCTTCCTACGTTTTTCAATTACATAATATTAATATTCACCAATGCACTATCTATTGAAACATAATAACATTAAAATCAAAATACATAAAAATATAATATCTAACTTAAAATATTTGAATTTTTTTATAATTATTTGATATAAATGTGATTAAGTTATATTAAAACAATTTCACATTAATAATTATAAAACAAAAGTAATCAATAAAATATGACATATTCGAAAAATAATTTAATTTTTAAGAAGAAAAAAATGAAAGATGAAAATTCTAAAATCTTTTTTAAATTCATCTTTCTTCCCTAATCACAAATACTTAGATAAATCATATTAAATTGGTTTGTAAAATTGGTGCAATTTATTATTTTTTAGTCCATGGATTTATTCTATTTAAGATGTTAAAAGCATTTTAAAAAAAAATGAAATGTATTTTAATATCATTAGACACCATCAAAGAGATATTCTCCTAAAGTGACTAATCTTTTACTATATTCTAGAAGATGTTAGAAAATTATGTCACAAAGCATAAAAAGTTCTTGAGATAAATGTTTTGTCATCTATTTCAAATCTAGTGTGTTTCATGTTCTTTTGTACATTGAAAAATCATGTTCATGTCTTTTTAGAAATGTTATAGATAAAATTATTTAGAGTATTTTAAATAAAAGTGGAAAAAAATGAGAGCATATTAATTACCCTTAGTTGGTCCAAAGATTTTGGGCATTCATATATATATTTGACATCACACA
Organism: Sequoia sempervirens; assembly: GCA_007258455.2. Classification (NCBI taxonomy): domain Eukaryota; kingdom Viridiplantae; phylum Streptophyta; class Pinopsida; order Cupressales; family Cupressaceae; genus Sequoia; species Sequoia sempervirens. The sequence goes on from VDFB02313668.1 coordinate 26,695, forward strand.
TCATGGCCATGGGAGAGGTTTCCTCTCCTGCTCCATACAAATTCATTATATTACATTGTAGATGATGGAGTCTGGAATCTTTTCTCCATTTTTATCACTATCAGCTAACAAGGCATCAAGAATATCCTTATGTTCTAACGGTGGCTTCCTTCTTCGCTCCTCAATGATCTTTTTCATAATTTTCACACAATTCTCTTTGCACTACAAAATATCAAACAATTAAATTATGAATCAAATATATTTATATTTTCCATTTATGAGCTTCCAAATGAAACCA
>VDFB02313669.1:0-19398 GCA_007258455.2 Sequoia sempervirens
TTTTACTTATTGTATCAATTAACTACTCAACTCTGTCTATTTAATCATGAAAACACAACCAAACATCAACCTAAAATTAAGACACCTTACTCCAAATTACTCCCAACTAAGGTGGAGCATATTGAGTTATCATTCAAATAGAAATATATTAACATGAGTGACCTATTAGTAGTTGCATAGACATGACCACTCAAATGGATAAAGGAGTGGGCTTCTTAAAAAGAAATATATAAGAGGCTTGTGAGGCTTAGTAATTCCTTCATGTCTCCTACCAAGATAAATGATCTATATCACACTAAGTGTGATTAGAAAGCTTTCTAGAGGAATGAAAAATGGGGCCACTCAACCTCCATTGCAAGAAAATCCACCTCAAGGTGGTGAAACTCAAATAATAGAGGTTGCAACACCCACATTTAACTTATAGCTAACTTGGCCCAACAAATCAAGGCACTTGAGGCTTGAGGTGCCAAATGACCTCTTTAGAATTAAATGAAAGAAATCTATGGGTCACCAAGGCAATAACCACATATTAATCCTTCCAAAAATTTTGATTAAAGTTAGGGGCCATGAATTTAACCCTACCTAAATTTCTCCTCTAGCAACACTACAAATGAGACATTTGCTCCTCCCCAACAAGTTTACAACATACAACCCTATGGGATTCTCACAATATAGAATTATGTGACAATACTAGGACCTCAACCAATACATATAAAGCAAACTTATCTATTCATAGATGAATACCAAGCCAAGATTAAATTTTAGGTTAAACCTAGTTCACAAATTCATCCCATGAGGCTTATTTTTGTAGGAGTAGTACCTACTGTGTAAAATTCCTTATTAGGCACTTATTTAAATACTAAAAAGAACCCCTTCAACATCAATAACATCTTATTGCCACATACCCTAATAGATATGCCAAAATTCATAAGGGGGCTCGACCCAAACTCACATATTAAAGCATACACAACATTAGTAAGGAAACTCCTCTAAGATGAAGTTGTCACTATAATATTTCCATATACTCTCAAAGGGATTGTTTTAGAATGGTAACATCATCTACCTAAGGCTTCAATACATTCTTTTCGGAAAATTATTAGTGCATCTCTCATAGGATTTAATATGAACAAACCAATAAGAATAGGAATATCAAAATTCCTAAGCATGAAGTAGGTCATTAACGAGTATGTAGAATACTTCATTATGAATTAGAGATAACTCATCTATTTTTCAACAAGTGCACGTAGTGTGGACCATTAGGAGCTATGGATTTGAACAAAATGAAGACTTGCATTAGCTAATAGTGTTATTTTTCACTAAATGAGCCTATTTTCATACTAAATACTCTATTAATCACATAGGTCCTTGAATAGACTATTAAAAGGCACAAGACAACTGAGAGGGGGGGTGAATCAGTTGTCACCAAATTCAAACACAAAACTTCAAACACTTATCAACTTCACAACCACACTATTCTATTATTAAGTATGAACATGAAATGCATATAATAGAAAGCAGAATCAACACAATGACACCAAATTTTACATGGAAAACCCAATGAGGGAAAAACAACGGTGAGGATTAAATCACAATATAAAGTGATAGAAAAACCAAATACAAGAGGCTTATTTCCTGAATACAAAGGCTCACTGCCTATAGAAAGGACTCATTGTCTAATAGGGAGGCTCACTGCCTATAGAAAGGACTCATTGTCTAATAGGGAGGCCCACTGCCTACAAAAGGATTACAAAACAAAATTAGCTTTACAGCCAAAATGAACTAATTAGTGTGCACCTAACAAGTGTTGATATAGTTCTAGTGATGCTCAAAAGAATAAATTAACACACTTCATCATTTTCGCACTTCTTCACATTCATATCAATGTCATTCCTCGCTCTCTTCACATTTTTTACAACAATCTTCAAAACTGTCTGAGATATATATCTGACTTATTCACAAGCATCAATTAGGTCGGCCTAATTAGATGCAACCCTTGTTCATTAATAATATCAACTTTCAACTTCAAGCATTCACAAAAACTTCCAAAGATAATTCAAATGCTCAGCACGCTACATCAAGTCGGCATAGACACACATATATCCGCAAAACAAAATTAATTCACCATACCACCAATTGTCCATGAGGTTAGCCAAATATGGCCTTAATAGAAAAATGTAATCAACAAAATAATTTTGATACACCATACGAGCACCTGATCATGAGAAATTTTGAACATACATGCTTTCAATACCAAAATACCAGATCAAATAATGACTTAGTCTTGCAATTGCAACTCATATGACATGGTGACATCAATGACAACACAAAAACTGTATAGTTAGCCATTCTTCTTCATTCTTTCAACAATCTCCCCCTTTGTCATTGATGGAAACATGTGCCATAATATTCTCTCCCCCTATCACCAGTATTCTTCACATGACTCTCTCCCCCTTTGACATCAATGGAAAAGGGAAACCAAAAATAGGATGTGCACGTATGTTATAGTAACATTGTATATACAAAGAAATTCCAACTCCCCATTTCAAACATTCAAGTGAAAATAACACTTTTTACATGAAAGATTTTGTTGTACCTATCTCTTATGATTGGAAGAATCCTTTTCCAAGAAAGTACAGTTGAATTCATCTTTGTACTCATACCATCCAATAAAGACAACTTTGTAAAAGAGGATGTCTAATCCAAAGACAAACATTGTCCTTCACAATCTTCTACATCAAAGAGTATTCCAAAGAGATGATCCAATCGGACCTCAACAATTTCTTTAACCAGCCAGAAGGTTCTAACCAAGTCTTCTCTTTTCTTTTGAGTAGTCAACAATTCCACTTGCAATTCACCAAATCTTATTCTCTATTTTCCATTCTTGTCTTTGAAGAAATCAAAATTCTTCCCAATACAATTCATCTCAGATTCAATGGCTTCGATTCTGTTTTGAAAATTGTCAACAACTGTCGGCCACCAGAGACAATACCTGTAGATGTTAGATTCTTCTTTGATGAAATATCTTGTCTCATTAATATGTTTAGATAACACTTGTTTGGCTTTGTTACATCTTCTCTCAATCATAGCTACGAACTTATGACCTTCGGGTCCTTCCAACAATGTTCTTTCTTCAATAACCTCTACTAGATCATCCGGTAAAGACTCAAATATATTTGAAACTGAAATACCCTTGTTGAGAAAATAATCAACAAGTACATCATCAATCTTAAGTATTTCAATCAGAGAGTATGCACTCCATATTTTACCAACCTTCTTCATATCACCTTTATCTAACATCATCCGTATATCTTCTGGATCAAAGGAGTCAGATCCAGACAATGATTCTTCTTCATTCTTCTCTTCTTCCAAGATAGTGATAACACCTTAATTGTGATAGTTTTACTCCTTTTAGATTCTGGAGAGGATTCACCAATGACAACTTCCAATTCTTTCTTACCGAAGGAGGAGCCCACTTCAAATTGACTAGTCATAGACATACTGAAGCATAGATTCATCTTCAAGGATGCAAAATAGATTCTACAAGCACTTAAATTTTCCTCCATCAATTCCAAATACCTAAAAAACTTGTTTTTCAATAGGAATATTAGATTCCCACTCAACATTCTCTCTTCTCGGTAGCGAGCTTATAGCAGAATCCACAATAGTATTTATCAATAGAGCTTGAGGGTCCTTGTCAATACTAGTAAGTTCCTCCACATCTCTGTATTTCACAGTTTTCTTCCCAGGGAGCTCCCCAACACTGCATAAACCAGTAATCGCTTTGATTGCCTCCATGATTAGATAGGACTTGTCCAACATAATGTTGTCATTCTTGAATTGGCTTAACAAAAACAAGATGGATTCTTTATCTACAAAACAAGGAAATTCTCCCCACAAATCCATGCCTAGGGTTTTTATACTCTACAGTTCATTGGTCTTTAGCCCTAGTTCCATTTCCTTCATCTTCCTATGATCGAATTCTTCCAATTCAACACTCTTCAGCTTCAGTGGAATATTGCCACTCGATCCTCTGTCCATCGCCGTGCTTATCTTTCTTGAATTCGTTATTGTTCAATTGAAACTTCTTCCTTTTATCTTCTTCCCCTTTGTAAACTAAGAAATAATTCCTAATTATCTGTACTAATTCCTTCAACTTACCTCATAATTGCTTCAAATCACTTTAGGATTGCTCCAAGTCATTTTTCAAACTCTTCAAGTGCACAAGTGATCAAAAAGACTTATGGATTTTACTTTATACAACATTTGTTTGCCCTAATTCACATTAAATGCGGTAAACTTCAAAAAGCTAATAAAACCCTTGTTTCTCTGCACTATAAACCCTAAATCGATCTGCAAAAGAATATCCTTGCAACTTTTCTTCTGGTTACTTTTCCAAAACCTCTGTTTACTCATTCTTTACAATATATCTTCGTGCCAACATCTGACACGCCATACATCCAAGGGTTTGTACAATTTTCTATTAAAGCTCCCCCTAAGACCATGCTAGGTCTAATTCCTGGAGGAAATGTCTGTCCTGGGTGAGGGCATAGACACATTTGTTGTCTCTGGCTCTTCTTCTTTCTTCCTCCATATTTTATTCATCTCTTGCTTCACCTCATCTTTTTCAATTTCCTTCATAGGCCCATTCTTCTCTATCGAAGCAAACTACTTTCCCTTCTTACTTCTACAAAACTTTGAGATATGTCTGGGTTTATTGTTGTTATAGCAGACAACACTTTTCTAATTTTTCTGACCTCCATTAACCCTTGATCTACATTGTTTTGCTTTATGTCCAAATTTGTTACAAGCATAGCAGTAGCCATTAAATGATTGATTCATTCTACCTCCATTAAACCTATTCATCATCACTTGACTGCTCATTCTCACCTTAAATCTACATTTAGTGGCTTTATGTCCAAACTTTTTGCATGAAAAACATTGTCCATAAAAAACTGATTCATTTTACTTCTGCACTTAGTTGCCTTGTGACCAAATTTGTTACATGAAAAGCAGACACCATTGAACGAGGGATACCTTTGAGCATTAGGTTGTCTTACCGGCGCTCTTCTAGCAAAGTTTCTTGGATTTCTCTTTTGCTTCCCTTTGTCTTGAGTCTTTTGATTATCCTTTGAACTTTCACCTATTTCATTTCCCAAGCCACCTTTGTCTTTACTTGGTTTTTGTCCAACAATCAACTCATCAAGCTTGTCAGAGCTAGATTTGAAATTGTTTTCACAAAGTTTAGCTTTCTCTAGTTAAACTTTCAAGTTCACTACCTCTTTGTTCAAGTCTAGTGTATTCATCAGTCTTTCTCTGCACCATTGTATTCAGACATTCTTCAATTCTCTTATTTTCTTCAACTAGCACTTCCAATCCAATGATCTCTTGTTTCAGTTGTTCACTCACTTCTTTATGTCTTTCTTTGAATTTCTTTAATTTATCTTTCAATTTCTGAACAAATTCATTTGCATCCTCAATATTTTCTTTCAAATGTCTGTTTTCATTTTCAGCTTTATCAAGATCTTCAAGTGCAGCCTGGAGTTCTTCTTTATCATCCATTCGATCAACCTTCAGGATCCTCCTCAATTAGTTAAGCTCTACACCAAAGAACCAAGGCTTTGATACCGATTGTTAAAAGGCGCAGGACAAGTGAGAGTGGGGTCAATCAGTTGTCACCAAATTCAAACACAAAACTTCAAAAACTTATCAACTTCACATCCAAACTATTTTGTTATTAAGTATGAACATGAAATGCAAATAACATAAAGCAGAATCAACACAATGAACACCAGATTTTACGTGGAAAACCCAATGAGGGAAAAACCACAGTGAGGATTAACTCACAATATAAAGTGATAGAAAAACTGAATACAAGAGGCTCACTGCCAAGGGCTCACTGTCTGAATACAAAGGCTCACTGCCTACAGAAAGGACTCACTATCCAACAGGGAGGCTCACTACCCACAAAAGGATTACAAAACAAAATTGCCTTTACAATCAAAATGAATTGATGAGAGTGCACCTAACAAGTGTTGATATAGTTCCAGTGATGCTCAATAGACCGACTTAACACACTTCATCATTTTAACACTTCTTCACATTCATATCAATGTCATTCCTCGCTCTCTTCGCATTTCTTACTTACAACAATCTTCAAAACCGTCTGACATATATATTTGACTTATTCACAAGCATCAATTAGGTCGGCCTAATTAGATCAACCCTTGTTCATTAATAATATCAACTGTTAGCTTCAAGCATTCACAAAAACTTCCAAAGATAATTTAAATGCTCAACACGCTACATCATGTCAGCATAGACACACATATATCCGCAAAACAAAATTAATTCACCATACCACCAATTGTCCATGAGGTCAGCCAAAGATGGGCTTAATAGCAAAATTTAATCAACAAAATAATGTCGATACACCATACAAGCACCTGAGCATGAGAAATTCTGAATATACATGCTTTCAATATTCATAAACTAATTCCCAAAACCGCAAGCGACAACTATCAACCACAGAGGATTGCGGACCAAAATACCAGAGAATGTAAACTATATACCAATTCAGATACCAAACCAAAATACCAGATCAAATAATGACTTAGTCTTGCAATTGCAACTCATATGACATGGTGACATCAATGACAATACAAAAATTGTATAGTTAGCCATTCTTCTTCATTCTTTCAACATAGACTAGCCAAAGCACTCTCCAACCAAGGGATTTTTGTAAGCCTTTTACATTTGATTATTATTTGATGAAGACTCTTTAGGTTAACATCTTTCAATTGGGGGAACCTTTTTCTTTCCACCCTATAGTTTTCATGACTTGCAAGTATGTTGGTGTGCCTAAACCTACATCAACACCCAATGAGAAATTTGTGGCCTAGATTCCTCTATTTCCTGGAGTTTTTGTAAAGGAACAAATTTTGGCTTCGAAATTTTCTTTCACACTATAATTTTTTCTTCATTAGTCTCTACTTTATTGCTAGGATAGAAGGAATATGAAACCGATTTATGTTATTAGGCATATTTTTAAAGTTACTAGGTTGCATAAGATTCCTTCTATCCAGTCTCTATGGATGTATAGCTCCTAATTGAAGATAACTTTGTTGTAAGAATAAAAAAAAATTGTCACTATTTTTTACCCATCTTTATTATTTTATCTTGTCATTATGTAATCTCAAGTACTAGGACACAAAAGGTTCATAATGGCTTAAAAATTCTTATAATTAGAATTCCCAAATTACTAGAAAAAAAATCAAATCATCAAAATGACTTGTAATTTGATCCTCGTTGTAAACTAGAGTTGATAAAATTGCAGTATCTAGTTTCTTTATTTGAAACCACAACATTAAGTTGATTTGCTTCCCTAGTTACATGTGTTGTGTGCATCATACAAAAAAATTACATCAAGCATCTTAGATTTAGTAAAATCCTTACTACCTTGTACATTATAGTAGCTCACGATTCCTTCTTTGTAATATTCAATAGTTTGTGCACTCAATTACAATATATGGAGAATGAATGATAGCAATGGGATATGATAAGGGATTACCTATTCTTCATAGAAGGTCTCTAAAACACCCTTTACTATATGTAAAATATTGACTCATTTTATACTGAATAATAAATATGCTTTCTAAGCCAATCCATTGAATAAAATCCCTTGTTGCACCTTGTTCAATGGCAACTTACCAAGAATATTGACTCTTTAATGAGTGCACTATACAAATACTTCAAAAGCGAGCTGCACACTTCTTTGAAGAGACTACCTTGATCATTTTGGCTTTTGATATTAACAACCCTATAACTATGTGGACCAATCTTCCTTATGTCAATCTTGAATTTGCTTGTTTTCTTTAGATAGGCTCCATGTGGTTACTTCTTCATGTTCTTCTCACAAATAAATTAAATTCTTTAGATGTTATTTATAAGGAAGAAAAAAACCATCTATCCAATTCGAAAGTCACTTAAGAACTTTAAGTTGAATATCAAGATCATTTTGCTCTAGAATTCTATTGGTTATAATCTACTTCAAGAAATGTCCTTTGAAGAATGACTTTAAGTTTATTATTTTTATTTATTTTTTGGTTCAAAATCATCTATTTTTTTAGAGTGTATTTTTACTGCTTTTCCTTACATTTAATCTCATTGCAATCTTTGACACTCACAATATCTTGATTAGAATAATCGAAGATAAATAAATCTTTGTTACTTATTGAAATCAATATAATCAGAATCATATCTAGTTCTTTTATAGAGAAAACCAAATAAGTCCTATAATGGAAGGAAAGAAGAATATTTATTGATAGCAGTTGAAAAGTTTGAAATTATAGATCTTTAAGAAATTCCTTTGGAGTCTTCATTCATGGCAAAACCTTACCCCAATATTCGATAACTCAATTCATAGTTTAGCAATTTTGATCTTCCACTGCGTATATGTCTAATTTCACATTACCAAATGTTTAACATAGGTAGAGAATGTTGGTGAATATTACATTACAGAACTCAAGAATTTCAACAAAAATCATTCTTCCATCATTAACCCAATTCTTGGCATTGGCCAACTTGGAGATATGCTCCAACCATTTTGTTCATTTCACAAATTAAAATACATATACTATAATTAAAGCCTTTACAAATCTATTTTATGCATATTCCAGTGACAGTTAAATTGCATTTTGCATATTGAAATTCAAAAAATTGCATTACAGAGTTTGCATTTAGAGTATGTGCACTTGAAGTTGCACCAAACTTCAGTTTGCTGAGCATTTGCATTTTGCATCTGTTCCTAAATCTTAGTAACTGAATTTTAATCTCAAGTAAATGCTTCAATCAATTTTAAATTTTAATTATTGAATTCTAAATCAACATTTCAATTAAATAAATATTAGAACATTTATATATTTCAACTAAAATATATATTTTAAATTTTTTAATATTTTAAAATCTTTATCACAAATTAAAATATAAGTACATCGTTTTGAATATTTTAATTCAAATTCATAAAAGAGTATTCGTGTTGACATAAATGCAATTTCAATGTCAAAGCCCAAATACAATTGAATGTAGGGTCAAGATTCATGTGAAGTGAACTAGACTCAAAGTGCCAAAGTATTATGATGGATCAAACTTTAATGACCATTCAACCATTTTAACAAATAAATTGAGTTCTATAGATCCTCCCAAATTTCAAACTAGGGGAGAGGACCCAGTAGTTGAGCACCCTAACTTCGCGCTTCTAATTATCCTACGTGGAAATTTCAAATCACTCCCAATTTTGTACAGCAGCTTACTTGGCAAGTCTTGCCACATCAGCATGTTTTTTGTCAAGGTGTCCAAAAAGGCCCAAAAGAAAAGTGAGACCAATACTTGTGTATTCACAACATGTTTTATTGAGCGCTGAGGTGGAATCACATGATTGGTTGCTTTTTAGATCAAAGGAATACATTTTGTTTAATTATGGATAGTCATCATCAACACTAACAACTTTAAAGTCACAACGATTGGTCCAATATTGATAAAAATATTGGGCATTATATAAACAATTACTATCACAACTATTGAAACATGCTCAGGTACTAGTTCCTCTCCCCTAGATGACCAACTCAACAAATTGTTCAAAGCCACATGAGAGTTCTAGGGCTTTGAATATAATTGCATATGTAACCTTTTAAATTTGAAACTTTGGCCTAAGGGAAAATTGCTATTGTAATTCCTATCGAATACCACCTCTAAACAACAAAAATAAATACTCAAACCTATTAGGGGCCAAATTAAATTCAAATGACTAAGGCAACTAGTCATGCAACTAGCCTTAAAGACTCATGCATGCAATATGATCATGAAATAAAATGACCCCTACTTTCTACCTTGGTAACACCCCTAGACACAACAATTACAACCTCACATCTAATCATCTAGGATGAACCTTCAGATGAATGGAACCCTTTTGAGAGTTGAGCATGACTAGAGTCCTTTAAAAACCTGATAACTTACAAAAATGTGACCAAGTGAACTTGAAGTTGCAATTGACAAGTGTAATGACACTAACAAGATTAGACTAGATCACTCTCAAATCCTAACCAAGAACATCAATGGTCGAACATATAACTGAAGAATTATATGACTTAGGACTAGATGATATGCTAAAAACATAACTCAAACATGTTCCCTCTAGACCAAAACATGAAAGGTGAATAAAATTTAGAATTGAAAGAAAGGGTCTCTGATGTTGAACAAATAGGAGCATGTTGTGGAGGCCATAGCAAGTATCACTCAAAAGATCACTACTTGCTACCATCAATGGACTAAATTATACACATGGTGGCTAGTTCTAATAGGTTTTCTATGTTGGATAGCTTATTATGCTTCAATTAAATATTGGTGAAAGAGGAAGATTGATACAAAACAATATTGAGTGTAAAATAGGGCACATTTGCATATAAGAAGATGTTACTTGGACTATAAAATACTAGACCATAATTTCAAAGAGTAATGGATATTACTTTTAAAAATCTAATTAATGATTTTTTTATGTATACCTTGATGATTTAACAATATTTTCTACAAATAAATTAGATCAATTTGATCAAATAAAAAAGGTATTTTCAAACATGCCAATAGTTTAGAATTTCCTTGAACTAAAAAAATTGCATATTTGTGTAAAAAATATAAAAATATGGAAAAGAGGTTTTTTCATATATGATCAAAACCCTTACAACATAAATGTACTGCATAAATGTATGCAGAAAATAGACCAAAATTTATCCTAATTGATCAAAAGCCTTACAACATATAAATATGCACAAACATTAAGAATTACATTATATGTCATAGAAATGGAACAATAAAATATAAAATATAGAAGAATAAAGATGCGTATTTTTAAAATGTGATGGTAAGTAATTTAAATAATATAATTTATAAATTTTCTATTTGTATAGGATCAATTCAATATTCTAGTTTAAATATATTTAGAATAATTGTAAATTTTGTTTAACATAAGTTTATTCATAATTATTGTATACTATTTAATAAATTTAATATTTATTAATATTTGCACAAATTGATTAATGAGTTAACACAACATCAAAATATGCATTATTAACTTTACAATGAGAATCTTTAGAAAGAGTTGTATGAAAAAAGTGTCTTTATTTATTGTAGAGAGATTATACATAGATAGGTATAGCTTGGTTATAAAATGACAAAATAGTAACTTATTTGCTTACTTGAGGTTACATAGTAACAAAATAGTAACATCCTTGTTTACATAGTAAAAAGAAACAATTGTTTCACATATTTTACAAATACATCTCATAAGCATGGATGATAGAAGAGGTTGCTTCATTTTGGTAGTGTTGATTATAGTAAACCTCCCTAAGGAAGGTACATAAACCCTCAAGTTTTATGTAACTATCTTGAAATGTTGTCAACATTTCTTGAAGTTTTTCAATATCCATTGCTTCAACAAGAGGGGTTGTTTCGCATGCAAGTTTGAACTTGCGTACAACTACATGGCAACTATCTGTAATATGTGAAGAAAGATTTTGAACATCAGTGTAACACCTCTCTAACTCTAGCCTGGGTAAGATAGTATTTTGATTTTGATTTGATATTTTAAATGTTAAATGTTGTTATAATGAGATTAGACATTAATGATTATGGATAGGAAAGGGATGATGTCGTAACACTTGTATCCGAGAGGCTTACGATATCATGACCCTCTTCTTGATGATTGATGTTGCTTTGACTATATGATATATGTTATATGCGCATGTACTTTAACGTGTAATTGGAAGTGATGCATGTACTGAGTATCGACTCTGCCTAGATCCACAGGCCTGAGCGTACTCATATTCCCCGATAGTGGTTACTGGAGGTAGTCACAGGCCAAATGCCCCCTACCCTAGCTCACTGTACCCTGTTAGTGCAGTGTTTCCTTGTTGATGTCTTACCATCCAATTACCTAACAGTAATGTTTGGAGCACCTTTCAGCCCTATGTTTGGAGCACCCTTTAGTTGTATGTGGTTTACCAGTATGTCTCATTGGGATATTTTGTCTTGGTTTATGTTAATCTTTTATGAGATTATATATATTTAATTGGTTGTCAGTGTCTTGATGTGGTTTCTTTGACATATTTTCATGATTTCATATATGGCATTTTATAGTGTTTTATTGATGGGGGATTTGAATAGTTATATCCATGAGATTTTAAATATGTTATTTTAAATAATTTTTATTGATCATTTGAAAGAATGATATATTTCATTTAGAATTTTTTAAATGATTTTATTAATCCATTTTGTGAGCTCTTATAGTTTTATTTAAATCTTATTTGGGGGATTTATGTATTTTAACATTTGGATTTAAATTAAAAAATTTATATGAAATAGAGAATATTGTATATATAGTGATTTTAATTAATTATTTTGGGAGCTTTAATAGTTTGTTTAATTAAATGTTTTATTTCATTTTTTATTGCGTTGAAGAGTTAGTTAAAAGAAATGGGCAGCCTTGTCTTTGATATATATATATATGGGGGAGAGTTATTTTTTTGGAGAAGACAACTTTTGTTTTGGGAAGAAGGAGAAAACCCCCACGATTTGGGCCGCTGAGTTGAGGAAGAAACATGGAGAATCTCTGAGAAGAAATTTGTGGGCAGTGGCACCAAAGGCTCAGCATAGTTTTGATGTCTTGCTGCTCCATTTTGGAATCTCGTCGTGTCTTGCTAGTAGAGCATTTATTCATTTCACATTTGGGCAGATTTGAGGTATTCTTTTGTGTTTTTCTTGAATTTTTGAGTTATAAATGTATGCATGAGTGTTTAAATGTTTTAAAAGTTTTGGCTGCTTTGGGTGTTATGGAATTTTGGTTGTTGAGTTTTCTTTTCAGCCTGGTTATGGTATTTATTTTTGGGGAAAGTATGAGTCTTTCCTAAATATGTACAAATCTCTTAGTTTAAACTCAAATCCAATTATGAGATTCACCTTGTAATGCTCAAATCTCAACTGGGTTGGAGTCCAAAACAAATTTGGAATACTTTCTGTTTTGGCCAAAATTTGTGCAACCTGGTAAAAAACGTTTTTTTTTGCTGCTCATTACTCACTTGTTAAAAACGAAAAATAAAGGTGGATTCCATGTAGAAATGCTCAAATCTCAACTGGGTCTTTGGCAGATTTGAATTCTGAACACTTTCATTTTTTGTCAAAATTTGTGTCTTCTTATTAAAACACGTTTTTTGATGTTATTTAACCAGCTGTTATAAATAAAAAATTAAATTTGATTGCATGTATGAAAGCCCATATCTCAACTGGGTCATTGTCCGATTTTTAATTCGGGCACTTTCATTTTTCATGTTTTTGTCCAGCCATGCATAAAATGACGTTTTCCTAAACAGCGCCTTATTTCGGGTCATAAAATTAAAAAATTAAAGAGAGAATCCATCTAGAAACATCAAAATCTAAACTAGGTTATTGTCCGATTTTAATTCTAGGCTCTTTTATCTTTTTATGGAATTTTTATGCCTCTTTCTCATGCGTTTGAACAACAGCTAAAATTGTGTTTTTGTGTCACCGCCACTTAGTAGATTTGATCTAATTTAAAAATGATTTTGTGAGATGATTTAATAAAGTTAATACTGATTATATGATTGGTTTTTTTTATGAAGTTAACGATGAATGTTTGAATGTATTTGATCTGCTTGTGAGTGTATGAGATCAGTTGTTTGAATGATTTCACAACAATGTTTGTTTGGTTGTGTTAAATGGTTTCAATGATGGTTTTAGTGGCTTTCTCATTGTTTCATATTTGTTTTGGGTTCCTAGTTTGGTTAAACGAGATAGAGTAAAATAGTTATAAGATAATGAGTCCTTGTGCATGGCCTTGAGCGCTTGTAAAAGCTAAGGATGCACTCGAGAAGGCTTATTCGTCTGTAGGGCATTGAGTTATCCGTTTGCAAGGCGTTGATTTGGGCATGATTGAGTTTTCCTCATCCGTATGAGAGGTGTACTTGATTTCGTGTGGTGTCATCCCTTCGAGCATGCATGATGACATTCCATTCGGTCTACACTCTAGCACCTCGTACCTTAGTAGTCGTGAGTAGTACCCGACATGTTATTGTATGAGCATCTTCATGTTGTGACATTGGCCTTATGCATTGTATTTTGTGTTTGCTTTGTGTTTGATGTGAGTGTTGGCCATATGTTACCCTTGCCTTGTTATTTCTGTTTGGGCCTTGTGACTACCTCCAAGCATGATGGGGTGGTCTCTTTTGAGTCCGCATGGTAGGGAGGCATTGCCACTGTCATTGGGGACCAGTGTATGCGTTATTGGAGCACTGGTTGGGCCTTCTTGGCGCTTATTTTGCTCGGTTGTTGCCTCGCTTATTCGCTGAAGCTATCGCCATTATTGCTCCAGAAATTATATTCCCTTATATTATAATGTGCACTCTCTTGAAAAAAAATGTCGCAATCGCATTTAGGATTAGTAATGAAAAGAAATGCGTCATTTTATATTTGACTTCTGAGTTCGTGTTGGTATTGAATTTGGCGGACTATCGTGAGATTAATATAACTTTCCTTTCCGAGTTTTCTTCATAAAATCGGAGCTTTGGCTGTGGCCATTTCCTTCATATTATAGTCTGCAAAATTTTTGGCAGCATCGATAAGCACTGTTTTGATGCATGCTGTTTGACTGCTGCTAAAGGTTTTCGGTGCTTACGACTTGATACGATTCCTCGGTATCGCACAGTAATTTTGGAGCATAGAAGCCTTGAGTAATTCAACATAGCTTTGCATGAAATTTTGAACATCCGGCAGCATGCGGCACAAAAGTAATTTCAGGTAGAATTTGGGCACAGCTTAAAGAATTTCAAACTGTATATGGCCTAACCGGTTTTTCTCACAGATGATGATAAATCAGTCCTCCCCTCTTGGTTGTGCTCTCAACCATCCTTGGTCTTGTATGTTGTCGATATGTCATCTCGGTAACTACTTTATGTGCAAGTTATTCTTCATGTTTTAAAAAAAAAAATTATCTTGTCCTCTTTTGGCTCTTACCCTTCGGGGTTGCATTGCGGGATGTTACATCTTGGTATCAGAGTCCATGTTCACACTCTGGGAGCTCTGGCGAACTTGAGACTTCTATGTTATGTTGTGTTTTGTGTGTGTGGCGTGAGCTTGTTATATTGTTTTTCATAGTCTTGTTGACTAGCGTTCAGGCCTTAGTGTGGTATATAGACCATCCTTGTGATGATCTATTTTGATGTGTTCTTTGTTTCCTTTAGGATGCCTCCTAGGGGCAGAGCCAGAGGCAGAGTTAGAGGTAAAGCCCATGTTGCAACACTGGGATCCCTGTTTGGTGTGTTGTGTGTGGTGGATGGCAACAAGTGTTGTTGTTTCCCACCCCTTGCATGTCCTGTTGAGGAATTCTTTTGTGTGAGGGTTAGTTAGACCCTCGAACCTACCAAGAAGTGTGTTCTGATTGGTCTCCTTCTTGATGTGTTTCTCTTTCGTGTATAGGGATGCGACCCTTGAGTGATCCCTGAGTGCGGTTGTAGCCCATGTGGTTACAATGTGCTTGATGTGTGTGTTCCAAGTGCTTGTTGTGGCAAGATAGTCATAGGACCTCTTGCTTTGAGTGTCTTAGTATGGCATTTTAGAGGGTTAAGTTTTCCAACCCTGGCTTGTGTTGTGGAGGAATGATGCCTCCTAGGTCCTGCCTTACCCTACGAGATTAGAGTGATTCCCTTGGTTGAGAGTCTCTCGAGGTTGAGATTAATTACTTTCCTATATCATGTGTTGCAGGTGGGCATGTTGGAACTTAGCTTGTTGGTGGGTTGCAAGTGACATGTGTTACCTAAAATTACCCTTGCTTGGTTTCTTAGTTCATGCTATTGGAAGGTTTGTTTGACCTTAAGGGTGCCAAGAAGTCCCTTTTGTGTGTATTCTCTTCTTGAGTCTTGTTGTTTTTCATCATCATGCAAAGTTTATGGAGCATGTCTTCTTGTGTTTTACCTCCTTGCGTAAATGATTACTTGATTGACCCTATGTGTTTTGGAGTTGTTTTTGCATGTTATATTGTATTGAGACTGTAAATATGGTAATGGAAAATGAATAATCATGTTGTTAGCTCATAGAGATTTGTGCATGCTCTCATATGATTGATGCATTTATGTGAAAGTGATTATGTAATGATGAAACCATGTTTGCATTCGTGCCTATGTCAGAATTGTAAATCCCTCTCTCTCCTCTCTCTTCTCATTGGTTTAACGAAGATGCCTATCTTTGAGTGAGTGGTGTATTGAAATCCATTGTATGATTGTCTCTTATGAGCAAATGTTTATGCATTCATGAAGGTTTGTTTTATTAGATCAAACCTTGGGTAAAGGACCTAAGTCCCCAAGTTGCATTCATAATCATGGAACATGTATGAATTTGAATAGAAAATCATTCTACATTAAGTAAAAGTTTAGAGAAAAAGGGAATAGTGAAACCATTGGCATGTTAATGATAAATACAAAATGTTAAATGTATGTTGAAGTGATAATGTTGCATACCTTGTCTTGAGTAAACATTGTAATGATATTGCACTGTGTGTGGGAAATAAATGTGGTTAACATATGTTTATAGTAAGGTGATTTACCACTTAATAAAAGTGAATGTGAATGTGAGAGTTATTATGGCATTGTTGATTTACTCCATGTAGCACTATGATGTACTGTATGGATGTTGGGAGTACATGTTCTTGGAATGTTGTATTGATTTTGCATAATTAGAGATGGAAAGTGGCTTTATACTGGTAAGAGAAAATTGAAAAAGGTACTCCCTGTTATGTGAACATCCTGTATTAGTGCTCATGTTGAGTGTTGTGAATACCCCGTACTTGCTTTGTGTGCCCATGGGATGGTGAGTCTATGTACCCATCCATGGAGGATATGTTGTAGTTTAGGTGTGGGATTAGCCATACCATTTTGTGTGCTTGTATGTTTGTTACCTGATTGAAAGCCAACCCACGTGTGGTTGAAATTTATATATATAATTAAGAGTTTCCAAAAGTTAGTTTCGTAGAATCTCTTCTTTTGGTTCTTCAATCCCTCAATCCGTGATGGGGTAGTAGTAGCCACAAAGTTCCTTGGGCAGAGTGTACAGCATACGCATATTGTTGTGCAGAGCGATCTCAACTCAACTGATCCTGAAGAGAGTACTCACCACTTCCCCTTATGATGGATCAGGGTGCTTGATCCATATGTGCTAGCCTAATCCCCACAGTTTTGTGTACAACAACATTGGTTTGTTAGTATTTCATGGTCGTCCATAAGAACATCGAGTTGGCATTGTCTGGCCGCCTGCAGGGGCGTTGAGCTGGCTCATCCACATGAGAGATGAGGCTCAAATAGCCCCATATTGTTATACTCATATATGCATTATATATTTCGTATTTGCACATGTTCTACCATGATGCCATAGATATGATCCCACACCACACTGATGTTCTAACATAGTGTTGGTGATGATGTCGTGTTGCTGATGGTAGCGAGCCCTAGCTCGAGGACACGATGCCACGTGCATAGATGCGTGAAGGTGCACTATGAGATTGTGTTATGATAGCCTACTTGTGTGATGAGCGTAATGGGGCCTCATACACTTGTAGAGGGACACTCATGTTTTCTCTCGACAGTGTTTGGATCGGTTGGCATATGGGTATGTCCTAGCCATGTATACCTCTAGCTACGGTGAGTACCTGCGTGTTCCCTTTCCACGAGGTATCGCTATGAAGGGTGTGTTCTGTGTGTGCCTACTTCCATGGAGCCACAGACACACTACCATGTAGCATACGACTAGTACATGCCTTCTCCAACTGGCGTATGACCATGTCGCGCTAAGACGCGATGTGGGATGTGGCCGAGGTGCACATTCCATGCGGATAGCCAAGTAGTGCGTGGGCCACTTGGCAAGTCCATGCCGCATGACGATGCGATGTGTGGTGTAGCTGAGGAGTACACCTCATGCCATGTGGTTGGTGTGCTCACTCCACCCCACATGAGGGGCTATTGCGATAGTCAGACGTTGTTCCCTCCTTCCTCGTTTGGTGGCTAGTTTAGTCACATAGTTGTGTTGTGCCATTTTGAAGATTGTGAATCTTCTTTTTGGTTATTGATAACTTTTATTTTGATTTTGAGGATCGAATTTTTATTTATTTATCTTGCTTATAATGGTTTAGCCACAGATTATGAAATTTCTTTGCACGTAACCCTCATAGTTACATTTGATTTAGTGTTGAAATTGTGTGCATTTCTTGCTTTATTGCTGAAATTGAATCTTTATTTGATATTTATTTATGATCCTTAGTGGCTAAACTAGTTTTCTATTTGTTGTTTTCAAATGTTGGTCTTGTGTTGTAATGTGATTCCTCATCGAGAACGGAAGAGCCAGACTCGGTTGAGTGTATACGAGGAAGCAAATGCAGGGAACCTTGAGGATGGGGGTATGTGAGGCTATTACACAGCTAGGACCCACTACCCACCTATGTGTGATGACTATCTCTTGAAGGCTAACCACCTTATACAACAAGAGATAGGTCATTGTGGTCTTGTTTGGATGGTCTCACCATGTGTGTGTGGTCTAACACCATCAAACCACTGAGTGTGAGGTATGGATTATGTAAGATGGATATTGGCTCTTGGCTCATGGTTTATGTAGCATGGATTAGTATGCTACTTACCAGTGTCCAAATGGACCCTTGTGTAGCCTTGTGATGTGATTGTCAGTGATGTAAGTATGTATGTATGCATAAATGCATGTTTCATCTTGGATATGGTTTCATATGAAAAGTTAAAAAGTTGGCTTATTGTGCTTTAGAATGTGTAAATTGTTATATTTTGTGGAAAATGATGTCAAATATGTTTTAATGTGTGAGATTGGAAATGTGTAGAAAACAAATATTGTTGCAAACAATGGTGTTTTAGAAAGAATTGAGTGCTTATGCATTTTCTTTACTCTTTTCTTAGTAGAAATCAATGTGTATCCTAACCTATCCTTGAATGAATGTGGATGTTAAAATAGATGCTTATGTTGAGAATTGTAGCACATGTGATGTTAGCAAGCTTAACCATGTTATTTTGTTTCATGTTGAGATTTTTATGAGTAAGGCATATGTCAATATATTGATGATGATTCTTAGAAAGGTGAATGTTAAATGGATGTCCTTTCTATTTCGTTCAGTGATGAATGATGTATATTATATTTCTCATCTTTGGGATGAAGCACAATCTTTTAATGTTGATTATTAGATTTCGAGTACTAATGTGTGACATGGCTGCATATTGAGTTTACATGACTTCCAGGAGTAAGTCAAATCTTAGGGAGGGAGGATGTAACACC
>VDFB02313671.1:0-41701 GCA_007258455.2 Sequoia sempervirens
TCTAGTAGAAGGAGGAGTGATTCAGGAGGGAGATAGATATGACTTCCCCAGTTGGTATTCCTCAGCAGTCACAGGTTGAGGCTTCTTCGATGCAGCTCAGGCAAAATCAGCCAGAGTTAGAAAGGCCATGGGAAATATTTAGGAGGGAGTCTTGAACACGCTTGAAGCATTATTTGCTAAAAGACTAATTCCAGAGGAAGTGACTGCGGATGAACTGAAAATCATATTGGAGCCTTTCTTTTCAGATGTAAGGTCATTTGCCCAGGTAGATTTTGAAAATATTTCGACCTTCTCCAATATCATTCAGAGCACTCAGGATGCCTTAGTTGCTTGGGGAAAATCTTGTACTCGGCAGGGGCAGGCAGTCACGGTGCTTGAATTTCAGCTTAATCATATTCCACCTATCTCAATTCAGGAGGTTGAGGCAGTATTGACTAGATTCATCGAGTTTGCAGTCAGAGAGAGAGAATGGGAACGCTTTCCTGGATGATGACTTTCTAGATGATAGTGGGCATTAAATGCTCATAATGGTGAAGGGAGAGAGTGGGCATTGTGCTCATTTATTACCCCACTCCTCCACTTTGTGGCTGCTTTTAAGGAAAATCTTGAATAGGGCTTATGTGGCTCAATCTGAGCCGTCCGTTGGACTAGGCCAGCTATAAAAGGGGCATCCTCCCTCATTTGTACGGAAGGAAGGAAAGTTTTCAACTGAATGCTTTGTAAGGGACTGTTGTGAACACTACTACAATAAAAAGAGTTGTCATTGCTTGTGATTTCATCTTTTATTGTGGGTAGCTAGCAAGGTTTCTTCATCCTTCCAATTAGCATAGAATCTTAGAGTAGAACTTAGATAGAGTAGAATAGATTTTATTTCATGCAAGTAGATGATTGTGGAATGTGGTGATTTATTTGAGCAAGCTTCGCTAGTCCATACCACTAGTGGGCTCATTGATGGTGGGTTCGCCTTGTGTGGTCAACTAGAATAGTTTGGACCTAACTTGGGTTATAATTTACACGTTGGTATGCATCGTCGTGATGGTATTTTCATGTTAACTTGTAATCTGAATATCTCTAGTTCACCCCTTTGAAGATTGCACTGGTTTTGTGGAAGTTGTCTGAGGTGAGGCGAAGCAAAGCTTGGTTGAAGTTTGTGAGATTTGATCGCCACGTCCCAGGCCTAGAGTAGATTAGGGCCCTTTTTTTTTGTTAATCTCTGCAGCCATTCAAATTCGGCATTCTCTAGTTAGTTTAGGAAACTTGATCTTCATTGGTAAATCTTCCGAATCTTGAAAGTCCCTTTCTCTCGAGTGAACAATTGTGTAAGTCCCCTTGAAATACCAGCAAATCACATCAAACCAACTGAGTCTACGTCCATTGCATGAAGGAACCTTGGAGTTGAATGCATGATCTTTTGCAATCTTAGCATGTAGGAGATTTTGATCAAGAGAGGATAAAGTGACCGTTGGAAACTTTATTCTGTGTTGGTGTGGTCATAAAACACCCGTCAACACTTCCCTTCCTCAAGAATTTGTTGACAGCCTTGAAGCAATGAGAGTTACAAGTCAAGCAACCAAAAGATGGGTCAAAAATATCTCAAAGCAAGTGGAGCAATTCCTGGAGAGGTGTGTTCAAACTTATGATAAATCAGTTTTTCTTGTAACTGAAATTCACCAGGTGGAAGAGAGTTGGGAGGATTTCCAAAACATAGAAGACAAGGTGATACCTCGCCTAAAGGCATTAAAGGAAATATCTATGCAAGTGTTGGTTCAAGAAGATGTTATTGGCGATGGAGCTTCTTATGACTTCAACAGATGGTATTGTTCCTTGCTAGCGAAAAAGAAAATATATGATGAGATGAAAGAAGAATGTGCTGGTATGCAAAACTCTCTTGGAAAGATACAGCTTAGGATCCTCACATCACTTAAAGGATTGATAGGACAGGAGGCCCATGATACAAATGGTTTGGACTTGAAGGATTTAAAGGAAAATGTTTATTTCAAAGAGATGGAGGCTATTAATGAAAATCAATTGGATGATATGTCATCTCTCTTGATCTTTATGGACAACTTTCAGAGGCAAGAGGGTAAGTGGGAGGACACTTTTGATCAATGCATTGAAGCCTTGGATGTAATAGGAGTGCAACTGGATACCTTACCAAACATATCAATGGAGGAACCCAAAATGAAATGGCAAGGTTCATTGCATTCACAGCCAAAGAACAAGCCAAGGGGAATTGTGTTTTGGGATCTAGCTTGCTTGATTAGCTTGCAAGGTGTCAGTGTCTTCCATGCTCCAAGTGGCTCTTCTTCCTTGTGCCATGTGTCACAAAAGTTAGTTATGCTTTTCTAATTAGGGTTTCTAGGAATAATCTTGGCCATTGATCTCATATCAATCTGGGTCATTGCTTTGTAATTGGGGTGCCTATATAAACCCTTCTCATTTCATTTGTTCGGTAAGACTTGTGAAATTGTTGCTAAGGGCGCTAACAAAATAATAATTAGACTCATTGATGAGCATTTGTTAGTTTGAAAGTTTGCATGGTTTCATATTTTCTCAATAGAATAAATTTATTTTCCGCAATTTTAAATGAATGAAGGATTGATAGTGTTGGTAATGGTGAAGTTTGTTCATACCTTTTTTAAATTGAATGATTTTCAATTTGATGTGTAAGGTTAATCTGAACTTTCAAATTGCTAAACTTGAACTCTATTACTTATGTTCATTGTTCAAATTGAAGACGGCCTTGGGTAATAGGATATCATTTGTGAATCCCTTTGAAGATTGCACCATTTTTTTGTCTAGTTGTTGTACTTGGCAAAACAAGGATAGGTTTTAATTTCGCCATCCAACACTTGTCTCTTGAGTTCCTAGGAATAGTTTAGAATTAGCCTAGCCTCTAAAGCCCTTATCCTTTTTTATTTTATTTTCAAAGTTGACGGTACTAAGATCTCAACACTCATAGACAATAGTATCCGTATTCCAAAGTGTTGAAAAGTTGTTGCTAAAGTCTTAAAGAAAGAAGAATTGAACCAATAAATAGAGCGTAAGTCCCCCTTGCAATACAAGCAAAACATAGCAAAACCAACTGAGACTATCCTATATGCACAAGGAACCTTGGAGTCTACTTTGTGATCACTTAGCTTAGCACATTGGAAACTTTGTTCAAGAGAGAGTAGGATATTTCATTGGGTATTTTATTCTAATGTTGGTTGAGGTCACAAAACCCGCATCAACAAGTAGCTCATAAAAACACTTTTGTTACATTTTCTAAGTTTCTTCTATTTCAATGGCCCTTATACACCAAAGCAGTTTTCCTGAGTAGTGAATGAATAATGCTATGTGTATATGTGCATGTTTCTCTTGTTAAATATTTCAGCATTTTTTTTCAGGTCTTTATGATGGATTTGTAGCAGATCCAACTTTGGTATGATTTCTGCATACCAATTTAAAATAGATATGCACCATTTAATTCCATCTTTGGCATGCAGAAGCCTGCCATAAATAGATCTGGGAAAGATTAAGCATCGGTCCCTCTTCCTCAAGAACAGACCAATGCAATTATAGCTTAGAGACAGGTATCATTTCAGGGTACATTTGAGCTGTCATTTCAGGGGCCACAATATTTAATTTTCTCATTCTGCAAATGCTCCGTCAAAAATTATGAATTAAAAAACTGAACAATGATTCCAAAGAATGAGCAACATGATTGTAAGGATATGCCATTCAAAGCATTAAAAAATTTCAATTTTGTAATATCACCATAAAACATTTTTAAAAGCTATGTGTTTCTACTGAAAAATTTGCTGTTCCATAAGACTCATTTACTCCTTTGGTCAAGACATCCAAGTACAAATTCCACAACTGCAATCACCAAAACAGCAATTGGAGCATGCCATGACACAAATTAACCCAAACCCAACCAGCTCCTTGAACCACATTTCAGGCTTTTTAACATAGAAGCAGAATCATCCAGATGGATTCTCCAACTAAAAGTCCAGGTATACCATCAATCCCATTCTTATGGCCTGTGGTAATGCCAAGCCATATTTCTTGATCTATGCTATGACCAAACACTCTCCAGTGGTTGCATAATTTCAAAGATCATCAATCCATCTCAACTAAATGCCACACACACATTTCTAGTGGTGTGATATAATCTGAGCAAATTGGACGTGTCACCATCCAAGTGTGCAACATACCTTATGTCGTCTTGAACATTGACTTTGTCAAGGTTCTAGACACTTACAAACCAAATTGCTTAGGTCCACTAACAAAACGCAAGACTACCTAGTGCTAACGGTGTCACTATCTATGTCTTTGAGGGGGTGGAGCCCCCTTTATGACCTTCACAGCTGATGCCATTCAGCCTAACCATCAGAAGGTGAATGGTCAAATGGAAGATCAATCATTTGAACTTCCATAATGGTTTGTTAGCCCTCCCAGTTTTGTTTGTGGGTGTGTGGGTGTGTGTGTCCATACATATACATCTATGTGGGCATGTGCATTGTGGTGTGTGTGCATGTGTCCATGTGCATGCATGCCACAAGCATTTGCACACTGCGTGTGTGGGGTCAAATAGCATAGAGGATAGATATCAGACATCATAAGTATCATACATTATTACATAAACATAGTGTTGAAAGGCGCAAGACAACTAAGAGGGGGGGAGGTGAATCAGTTGTCACCAAACTCAATTACAAATCTTCAAACACTTATCAATTTTTTATCCACTTAATTCTGTTATTAAGTGTAAACATGAAATGCAAATAATAGAAAGCAAAATCAATACAATGAACACCAGATTTACGTGGAAAAACCAATGAGGGAGAAACCACGGTGAGGATTAACTCACAATATAAAGTAGTTACAAAACCGAATACAAAAAGGTTCACTGCCAGAGGGCTCACTACCCAAGATAAGACTCACTGTCCAGATACAAAAGCTCACTGCTTACAAAGAGGACTCGCTGTCCAAGCAAGAGGCTCACTGCCTACAAAAGGATTACAATATTGAAGTGGCTTCACAGCCAGAATGAACTGGTAAGAGTACACCTAACAAGTGCTGATTCAGTTCCGGTAATGCTCAGTAAACAGACTTGACACACTTCATCTTCACATCTCTTGCACAATACTGCTTTCACTTTTTCAACACACAAACACACTCGCACACCTCGATCTCAAAACTATCCAACATATATCTCTGCTTCATCCGCAAGCATTAATTAGGTCGGCCTAATTAGATGCAATCTTTATTCACCAAAAAGACTAACTGTTGGCTCCAAGTTAGTACAAAACTTCTCCAAAAATAATTCAAGCGTGTAGCATGCTACAATGCATCAGCATGAATCAAAGATAGGTCACACATATATCCGCATCACAAAATTAATTCACCTTATCATCAACTATCCATTAGGTCGGCCAGAGGTAGACAAAATGCAACAATAGAGTAATGCCAACTTTCCATACGAGCACCTGTGCACACAAGATTCTGAACATACACCTTTCTAGCATCCAAAAACCATTTCTCAAAACCGCAAGCAAAGATAATCAACAGTGGAGGATTGCGGACCAAAATACCGGAGGATGTAAACTGGTTCTTCATACTGGTTCAGAGTACCGGATCAAACTAACAACTTAATCAACATGGTGACATCAATGTCAACACAAAGTCTGCACAACTAGACGTTCTTCTTCATTCTTCCAACACATAGCTAGTGGAAGATAGACAGTCATACATCTCTCTCTCTTGAGTATGCCATGTACAGAGCACAAAGATTAATAAGATTTTCTGTTCCAGTTCTAATATCTTTCGTATGTCTTTCTCTGATAAATATTTATCATCTCTGAATTATTCTTGATCTTGCTTCCATATATGAAACATCTAGATTCTTACAGTTTAGAGTGCTGTCCTCCAGATATCTTGTGGGACCCCAATCAAAGAAAACCAGGTTATTTAATGCCATACTTACAACAGTAAAACCTATGCTGAATTTAGAGGTAGACTGAAAATATGATCTCTGCAGTTTTATGACTGGTTATACTTATAATTAAAATTTGTATAATTCATTAAACATCTACAGCGTCCTGTGGATGAAAAACTATCAACATCATTGTAATTCTAAAAAACATTTCAAGACCCATACTATATTCTACACACAACTAAATGTGGTCTTGGTTCTTTCCTCTTCCCCTTTTGTAACTTTTCACATCCTAATAAACATTTTCCTTGTTTGTAAGCTAGCACAGGATGAATCTTCAAAGCCTTGCTTTTCATCAATTAGGTAGGGATGGTAGTTAGGGTTTGGTATAGTCAAATAAGTTCATAGGACTTCCACTTACCAGTTCACATCCTTGTTTTGTGCATTCCCCGATCAGATGAGGGGTGTTTGAAGTACATCCTGGGAATGCATTAGAGGACTGCTCAACCATAACTTGTGTCAAAAACATAGATCAATCTATAGTTGCTATATTTTTGTATGTTTCATTGTATTAGAACATGCCCTTCAAATACAGCAGAGAAAGTTGCTTGTACAGCGATGCAAAAACGATTAGTTTGGCTCATTCTTAAATATATGATATAGCTATAGTCGCAAATCAAAACTATATCCTCTCTAGTTTACAATTTCTCAGTATCACTCTCTAGTTTTGGTCTTCTGATTCCTCTCATAACAACCTAGAATTTATACAGCATCACTTTCTACTTTTGATCTGCTAATTCCTCGCATATAACTCTTTACACAATATAGTGCAACTCGGTCAGGAGATACAAAAGGTCATGGCAGGGCAAAGTGGAAAAAAATCACGCATCTATCTTTAAAAAAACATGGGGTGTAAATGCATAGTTGGTTGAAACTCAAATACTCCATACAGTTGTATTCATTTGGCAGACATTTTCTACCAATGAAAACAACTATTAGGGTTGTGTGGTAAAACATGGATTAGGGATGACAAGCATTTCAAAAACACCCAGAATGCCTATTTGTATGCATTTGATTCCAACTACTTCAATTTTGACCTAGGATGCTCAGAACTCAAACACTAACACACGCGTTTTAAAACACCCAACTTTAAAGTTTACCTAGACAGAAATTATCAGGCAAGGACGCACTGGTTGTGAAGTCCAGTACAGTCAGTCCTATTGATCCGGGCATTACACCTAATTGTAATAAATGTCACCTCAGCTCTGCAAACTGTTAAAGCCCAAGTCTGAACTCAGCATGCCCTGCAAGAGGACTGAAACTAAAATACTACTCGGGATTAAATCTATTTTGCAGACTTCCTCTGCTTGAAAAACACCTATTAGAGCTATGTAGACTTTCTAGGCAAGTGGGAAAACACCCTTTAGTCTTAATAAGGCATTTGAAAAAACGCCTAAAAAGCCTGTTCGCATCCATTCAATTTTTGACTTCATGCTATCATTCGGTGAGGTTCGGGACTCAAACGCTAACCAGTGCCCATTAGGAGGTCCCCGTTCAAGAGAAATTCTCAAACATGATAAACGCAGCAGGTTACTGGAGGCTAGGCAACTCTAATGATCCTGGTGTTACGCACAATTGCAGGAATAATTGCCCGAGTCTTGTAAACCGTGAAAACTGAAGCATCGCTTCTGTATACTCAGCAACAGGTACATAATAGTCTATGCACACTTTCGGCAAGTGGAAAGCACCCCGATAAGGTAATGGAGCATTTGGGAAACACCCAGATAGACTATCGCAGGCATTTGAGAAGACAACTAACTGGGCTATGTGCAATTCGACAAATGGTAATCAGGCATTTGAAAATGCATCCAGAATTGTATATGGACACATGGTAATCAAGCATTTGTCAATAACCTAGAGCCATATTCAAGCAGTTATAAAGGCAATCAACAGGTTTATGTAAAGTTTTGATAAATGGTAATCAAGCATTTGGGTAAACGGCTGCACAGCCAATTGCAGGCATTTAAAAAGGTACCCAACAGGGCTATGAGAATTTTGGGTAATGGTAAATAAGCATTTGGTAAACACCCACATAGCCAGATGCAAGCATTTGGTAAACACCCACATAGCCAGATGCAAGCATTTGATAAGACATCCAACTAGATTGTGTGCCCTTCATGAGATTACGAAACAAACATATTTCAATATTTATATAAAAGACAGCCCAATTGCCAGGGTGTTTTATTTTTTTACCTTGTGCATTTTGTCCATATTATCATCCCCACAGTACTTGGTAGTATAAAGATCCTCCCTGTGCATCCAAACAGCCGCAACAGAAGCATGGCAACCCTGAGTGATGACACTACCCATTGGCCAGCTGTCAATCAGGTCTCTTCTCATCACAACATATTGGACTAACACATCATCAGTGTTTCCCACGTCGGATGCCATGCCGACAGCTAGATAATGATTGCACTGCCTCGGAGAAGGCTTTAATATGTTTTGTGAAAGCTGAGGTTTTGGTAGGGTGGATTTAAAGAAAGAATTGAATGTGCGTTTTGCAGAGTTAAAGTGCACAAAGGAATTAATCGTAGTCATTGTAAGGAATTCGATGCTTACATTGTTTTCGGAAGGAGCATTCCGACTAAGAATCTTGCAAACTTTACAATAACCATCAATTTTTTTATTTTTAATTTGTTTTTGCGCTCTTAGGATTGTTTTAAATGTGGATCTTTTTCTTTTTGGGTGTGAGTATGAATCTATTCTGGTTCTGGTTCTGGTTCTTGTGTTTTTTTTTGTTTTTGTTTTTTTGTTTTTAATATTGAAAAAATGCATTTATAAAGAAAAAGATGTAGTTTATAATTGTAAGTGGAATAGTTTTGATTGATTACAATGAAGGCGAGCAAAAGTTCTAATTTGAATTTAGGTTTTGTTGGTAAAGTAAAGACATATAATTAGGAAAGAAATTATGAAAAATGTGTATTTTTATTTTTTATTTTGATTTGTATTTATTTTAATATTTATTAATAATAAGTCTATTTTTATTTTATTTTTTAGAGATTAAATTATTTTGAAATATTTCAATTTATTTAGATGAGATTTCTTTTGCTACAGAAATATTATACTATCGTTATTTTTTATGTCTCTAGTGTCTTAGTGTTTTGAGACACTAACATGACACACATTTATCTTTTAGACAAGAATACATGTTCTTGCATTCATTTATTCAAAAACATATTTTCTTGCTTAAATGATCACTCCTCTCCTAAGAAATCCTAACCAATAGTTAATTCAACTCTAAACATGCTTTTTTAAGTAAACTTTCAAAAATAGAAAGTAAGATGAATTAGCACCTATACCTAGACCTACACATTACGTTCATTTAGAAACTCGTAAAGACATTTTCATTCTTGTTACATATACCACCATTGTTACTACTTCATACACTAACAATTTTAGGATGACACACCTACCATTTTTTCAATTACTTCAAGTTGAAACATGCAAAAGTGCAAAGTGCCCTAGGCACACCTTTTTCTCCTATTTAGATATGACCAAAAACATTAAGAAAATTTATGCAACAACAAAGATATGTGTTAATAGTTCCAACTAGTTGAATGTCGTTCCATATAAGGACATGGTCACTTGAGTAATAAGTACATTGTATACGACAAGACCACACCCCTCAAGAAATAAGTACACTCCTTAGGACAAAACCAATTATGGTCATTAATAAATGATTCTTGGACATGTTTTTGATAATCTAGGACTATAAGCACCCAAAAACATATGGGCCAACATGGCGAGTCTTGTGATACAAAAAAATCCCCAAACTCATCATCATCATCATGGATATAATTTATTTATATATTTTGTAACTTAGAGAAGATCACTATTAATATTTTTCTTGCAATTAGATAGTATTTTTATTTTTTTCTTGCAATTAGATAGTAGTTAGTTTATTTCCTATAAGCATTGTAAAGTAGAACCTAAAAATACCAAAAATAATATAAAACAAAATAAAATAATTAAGAGTGTTACAAGAAAATGCATTGACAATAAAATTATAGACATTCAAACAAACATCCTAAATACCCTGACATTCCTCTATTTATTTTAGTTTGAGTGCTTACACAAAATTCTTGTGTTTTCCCTACTCTACACTTTCAAATAAACACCCTTAATACCCAAGAATCCCTCTATTCATTTTAACCTAAGTGTGTATACAAAGTCCTCATGTTTTCCCTACTTTAGAATAATATAGGGTAGAGTTGGCACAATTGAAACTTAATTTAGGACTACATGAGTTATTCTTCTCTTCCACCTTATTTCCTCCACTCTTTGGAGGTCAAGTAAACACCTTGAATGGAAAAATTAGGGTTGTAAGAGGTGAATATATTTTGAGGGTACTTGTTGATGCAAGAGAAAGAGAAAAGCATGGATGTGCCCCTATTATCTTACTTCTTTATTCAAATTAGTCATGCACATCTCTTCATTTTTTTAACATCATCCACTATATCAACCATCTCATACACATCCACATTAGCAATAAATCCCAATCTATCGACAACTTGGAAACTTGACTTGGCATGACACTAATAAGTCATGTGTGTTAGTTTTCCATGCACAAATAATTGGTGAACCTGACATGGAGTAATTTACATATTTCTACTTACCTTTCATCTATCTCTTCACCAAGAGGAGGGAGGGATTTCAAATAGGAAAACCCATTTTCCCCAAAGATCCCAAATATTGGAGAGTATCACCATAGAAATATTAAAAAGGCACAAAAGAATACTCCAAACATCCTAGGAAAAAGGATAGAATAGAAAAAATTGAATAACTCTTCAATTGCCTCACATAAGCAACATCCATTAGGGAAGGAAAACCCTCTTTTATTAAATTTATCCAATCTCAAAATTTAATTTTGGATAGCCAACCAAAAGAAAAAATAACCTTGGGGATCAATGAGGGAAAGTAGACATTGGATCAACTAGGAAAAATGGTCTAATCCACTAGGAAAGAAAAACTAGAAGCCACTGAGAAGCACCCAAATTAATATTCAACCCACACTAATTCATCCTCAACCTCTAATTGGGGAATATAGAAGGGAATACATAAGGAGTCTAATAGCACAAGAGGATCCATAATAGAAGCAAAGCTTGACACCATAGATTTATAGGACTTAACACCATTCTCCACCATCATATAATTTGCAACTAGTAGCCTAAAGACACCTTTACATAAATTGACAAATGAATTTGTCCACTCTTCTCTTATCAAGGGGGAGTTAAGGATCCAAGGGTCCTTCCAAAACCAAATACTTCACTCATTTCCCAATTTCCACTTTAATCCTTAATCAAATTATTTTTAGTAGTGGCACTTCTCCAAAATTGAGATCCCAATGGAAGCTCACTACTACTAATAAAGTCTTCTTTTATGCCATGAATATTATTTTTCAAAGTGATTTGATTCTATTCTTTTTGTTCCTTCAAAAATCTACATGCAATATTAGCATTAATGTCCACATTGAACTCCTAAATTCTTCTAAGACCCATCCCCCTCAAGCTTTTGAGTTAGAAAATTATGCCCCACACCACCAACAAAATCCTTTTCTTTTCTTCCACTCTTGTCCAAAATAATATCTTATGAATTATCTTAATCTTCTTAGCTACTTTCACTAGAACCCGAATAAGAATCATACCATAAACTAGTGAGTTCTAAAGGGTGGCTTTAATTAGTTGAATCTTTCTAGCATGACTTAGAAGTGTTCATTCCCAACATATGAGAATTCATTGGAATCTACCTATAAAATCACTCCAAAAACTCTCTAGAATACTCCCCACAAATAGTGGGAAACCAAGATAAGATGAAGATCATCAATTTGAAATTTAAAATGGTAGTAATTCTAGTTTGTCTAGCATTATGAGTTTTAAGGAAGATACTAGTGATCTTGGTAATGATAACTTTCTAACTTGAGGCCTTCTCATAACTAGATAAAACCTATTTCATCTCAAAAACCTTAGGAACCAAAGTGTCATCAACAATAATGATATCATTAAAAAATTATTGGTGAGAGAAGGTTGGATATGATAATACAAGTTTAATCCCTTTTAGGCATCCCAACCCAACAACACTTTGAATGCTTCTTCCAAGTTATTTTTCCATGACGATAAAAAGAAAAAGTGAAAGAGTCACCTTACCTTAGGCCTTTAAAGTTTGAAGAAACCATGCAAATATTTGTTAACCACAACCAAAAATTTGACATAAAAATGCACTTCCAGATGATCTTTCTAAATTTATTGTCAAATCCAAACCTCTCCCAAATTTATCAAGGAAGCTAAATGAGACCCTACATAGGCCTTCAAAAAGTCAAGATTAAGAGCATACCCTACACTTTTGTTCTCCTTCAAATTAAGAGTGCAACACCTCATGAACCAAAATTATGGAATCTAGGATCTAATTAAACCTTGTACAAAACAACTTTGGTTCCCAAAACTAATTATAGGAAGAAAAATATATAGTCTAAGGGAGATGACCTTAGGGAAGATTTAGACACTGAGTTACAAAGGATAATTGGATAGTGTAGACACTTAAAAATGTCTTGAATGATATCACACACTCGAATTAGGTATACTAACATCATTTCCTCCTAAAACCCATCCTCTTTTCGCTTAATTAATTAAATTAGCTTAGCTATTTAATTAATTATGTCATTTTCATCTATTAACCTAATCAATTTAATCAGGTTAATTCATCCCCTTCCATGCTAACATTTCATCTTATTAATTAAATACATCAAACTATTTAATTTAAAATCCCTAAATCTTCTTATTTAATTAAATAACCATAAGTTATTTAACTAAATATCATTTCACTTTCCCCCTTTCATTATTTAATGAATATCATCTAATTCTTCTAAAATTGCATAATTAACATTGTTTTAATTATCAATTACTAATAAATCTAATTCCCCCACTTGCAAGAGAATATTCCAAGGGAAAATTCCTCCTTTGCACATTCCTCCAAATGGAATATTCCTTCCCCCTGTTTTGCACATTAAAACTTTGTTTTAAGTTGCTAAATGTCTATTTTTTTCACCCATGAGAATATTCCAAAGAATATTCTCTTTCTTCACTCATTTGAAAAAGGGGAATATTCCTTTTTGAAATAAACTCTCAACAAACTTTTGGGAAAGCTTTTTTGAAAGTGTGTTTGTTTGGACAAAGATGAACCCTTGATTAAACCTCATCATTGATTTTCATCCCTTGATGAGAATCCATGATCCATGCCTCCAACTTCCTCCATCCTTGACCATTGATTAACCTTTTTTATCTCAACCCTCCATTTCTCATTTGTCCTCCTATAAATAGGTCACTATTTGGAGACAAATGGATCCATCTTTTAACATCAAACTTATACTATTAAAATCACTCTCACTCGCACTCACATTTTACATAATTTTAGCTTTATTTACTTGCATATTAGCTTAGCTTCCATTAATGGCTTCCATGATAACATAGATGCATACATTTAGCTTATTTGTTAATTAGGGTTTTAATATTTTTAGCTTAAAATTCATTTAGATTAAGCCTTTCATATACCCCTATCAACCATCTTAACATAAATCATGTTAAAATAGTTTACATCATGTTCATTTAGCTTTAAATCACATTTTCATACACATATTTCATTAGTTTCATCGATTCTCTTCAATAGAATCAATTGGAACAGGCTCATTTATCTACGCGATTGGGAAAGGGTCGCCATTCCACATCAATGTGATACCACTCCCCCAATAGGATAAGTTTCAATAGAATAAAATAGGCATTTTAAAAGCTTTTGTATTTTAATATGCTAGTTTTAATGGATTCCTCTAGTTTAGTTTTATTGATTGATCTTATTGGGATTGACGTTTAGTGGAATGAATATGCTTCGAATCCTCATGGATCAAGTGTAGTCAACCCATACTAATCTATTAGTCACATATAGAAATCCTAAAAAGAAGAGGATCCAACTTTCTTAAAACCATCATTTTAACTTCCTCTTTTGAAATAGGCTTTAAATATAAAAAATAATTAGATAATCTATGATTCTTGGGACCAAAATCGACACATTTTTCTAAATTAAGCTATCTTTTGTATTATTTTTTGCAACTGAGTTGTTGAAGTATATGATAGCTCTATTCTCAATATCATGTTCTTATTTGTCTAGCACACATAATTATCCCATGTTTCAAGGTTGGAAACTGGAAGAACATAGTAGTTTTGTTTCCATAATTCATCCATAGAGTTATAGACTTTTATTTCTAAAAAGCTTCTTCCTTAGAGATAAGGGAGTGGAGAGAACATAGAAATTCCTTTTCCTTATTCATCAAATCCCCATTCCACCTCTCACACTAGATTTCACTTTGAACAACATCAAGTTGATCTCTAACTCCTGCTTTCTTTTTGAATTCAAAATGAAATATTATTGTTGTTGTGTAAAAACATGAGATTAGGAAGCTTATTTAATAAATTGTTGGAGGGAATTCAGGGCAAAAAAATTACTTTCCCTATTTTGCATAATCAAAGAAATCTTCAATAAAAAATCAAAATTGTTTGGAGGATAGAAATGTTGGAAATATTGATGAACAATGAACCCAAATGAAGTTGTAGTCTTCAATGGATCAACCAAGAAATAAACCATCCATAAGAAAGGTGTTGCAACATGAGCATGCAGGAGGATTGATGATTGATTAAATGATGATCTATTAGATGATATTGAATTGATCTAGATTGATATTTAATTCGTCGAATTCATTGATCTATAATATATGAGATGATTTATAATGTACAAGCACCTTGTATATATAGGCAAGAAGTGATGAGGTAGGATAACTACCCTTGATACAAACATTAAATGCTCAATACAAATAATAAATGCATGAGATAATGCATGGGATAACTATTAAATGCCTACATAACAAAGTAAATAATGAGACATGGCCCCATTATAACTAACTTCTAGAAATGCCACCTAGGATAACTTAACTCCTAAGTAAACGTATCATGTGAATAGGTCCTCACTAATGACTAGTTAGGAAATGACCCCATTCACAACAACACCCCCTCATAAGTGTAACTTAGGGAGTGTAGTTATTATGAAATATCCTAAATGATGATGTACTATGCATATCCTAAATGGGGTGATCCCACAATACTGGTTTACAATTTTTGGCCAAATTGGACACTGAAATAATTTTTTCTAACTAAATCTTCACTTTCGAGCACCTATAGCGGCTAAACCGTGAGGAATTTGAAGATGATGTGAACTAGTGAGCTGTGACATTTTGTCTGTAGATTCTAAATATATATTTTTCAATTTCTTTGGAATCAGATTGCACTTCTTTTTCCATCTCCTTCAAAAACTAGTTTTTTTTAGAAAACAACATTTTTAATGAGTGGCACTCACCGTATAATGCATAATTTTTTTTCCATGAAGGATAAAATTCTAATTCTTTCTAATTTAGATTTGTAACTCTAATATCTAGTGCTTCCAATTGGTTAGATAGTTTTTTATTGAATACTTTTTCTTTAATCAGGTTTCGAAGTCAAACCAATTACAATTTAGACATAGGCGGACCGTATAATGCGTAACTTTTTTTGTATGTATCAAAATTCAATTTTTTGTCTTGTTGGATCAAGCACTTCAATATTTGGTGCACTCATATATTTCAATTTTATTTTTTGATAATCTGCTATTTTTCCACATGTGCAAAATAGAGAGCTTGATTTTTTGGTGAAAAACCTATGTTTAATAAAACTAAAAAAACAAATACATAATAAAACCAAAACATATTAAAATTATAGTCAGTAGATAGCTTGTTCTGAGGACTACTTGATTCCAATTTGGTTTGTGAAGTCTCCTCCATTTTCATCCTCAACTCAAGCTTCGAAGGGAAAAAATTCTGATTTTTTTGGTGCTAGAGAGTAGGAAGGTGGGAAAAGGGCAGTTTGCTCGAACCCGGGGGGGGGTTCTAGCGAACCCCCAAGGGTTTGAGAAAACTAGGGTTCATTTGAAACCCCTTTCAAAAAGGGGTTTTCATTGTGTTTTTTGGTGGGATGGTGGGAACTTGCATTGAATGGGTTCGCTCGAACCCTCTTTTGGCTTGTTCAAATCTCTTAGTTCACTCGAACCCCAAAAATGAATTTTTTTGGCATGGGGTCATTTTTTTCAACTTTTTTTTCCTCACTCCAATTGTAAACCACTTTTGTGGGTTCACCCAATGATGATGCAATATGGGTCTTGGAAATGAGGCCATGTTAGGTACCCATGTACAACTAATCATGAAACTAATCTCTCACAAGCAGAGAAAAGCAAAAAACCTAGTGGGAAAAAATCCTCTCCAAAAAGGAGATGCAATGCAAATCATGCACAAGTGATAGAAGAAGTGATGTATGGAGGTCTCAAACATCAATACCCCCAAAGAGCTACATCCATCACAAGAATATAATATAATCAATAGCCCCCCTATAGGAGCGAAATAGATAGACTATATAGCCCCCCATAATGTCTAATCACTTGCAAAATGGTAAGTGCTTGAAGATAAAACATGATCCAATGTCGACAAACAACTTTTCTCCCTTTCAGAAGAAGCAAAACCAAGTAAAAATGTAGGAATGCTTCCCACTCTAGATAGGAATTGAAAGAAAAAAGCATGAATATGTATGATGATGTCTCTGAAAGTTGCTCACATGTCTCCTTGTCCACTAAAGATGAAGATGCCACAATCAAATCAGGTACATTCCCAATCAAAGAAGAAGGTGGCAAACCATAACTATGCAAAAACAGATGTTGAACAAGATTTAAAGATAATGATGGTTTGACAACAGTTATGCAATGATTGCCATCAAAGAGGAAAGATAACCCCTCAAATATGTCCTCCAAATTTTAAATGTGAGACTCCACAAACAAGGATGTAATTTTTGATAAATAGGAATCCCAATCAGGAAGACGATGAGATACCTGCTACAATGAATCACCAAAATTTCATAATGAATAAAAAAAATGAATGGTCTTGCTGAACAGGAATGATGGGAGCCTCAATCAATGACTTTGCATAAAGAATCAATGAAGCTAAAGGTACACCAACTATCTCTAATGGAGAAGAAGGAGCATTTTAAGATACCTCATTGTCCTCATCTAAAGATTCAAAGTACTCCAAATAATCAAACTCCTGAATAGTATCATCATCATAGGGTATCTTATCTTAAAAAATGAAGAGACATAAGAAAGCTTGAAATAGGATCATCTAGGAATGTTTGTGTATTAGGATCATCATATATCTCCCAAATTTTAGTCCAAAATTATGAGGACACTCAAAATGAACAATAACATTCAAAATTTGTCATCATCGACATGCAAATCAATAACTCCTAAGACATGATCCCTTTTACAATTCCAAGCAAATTTCATACTAGTTGTACTTAGAGGGGGAACAAAATCATACAAATGTGGCAACAAACAAAGCCAATAGAGATGTTTTATGATTTCATCTCTCGATTATTTATAGTTTCCCATTTTCAACATAATCAATTAGGGATGAAATGAAAACCCCATAATGAACTATGATAGATCTCCAAAAAATACAAAGACATTAACCTTCAACAACAATTAGAAACTCTTGAAATATGATGTACTTGACTGAAAATGAAGCTTTCCCAACAAATAGACCTTCTCCAAATAACAGTATGTCCAAGTAATCAAGCAAATGCCACAAATTGTAAAAAATCAATAGATAGTACATGGGGCTGAATCTAGAAAAAGTGCATGGAAAAAATGATAGAGCTCTTGATCACCTTCACCATGCCGCTGAAATCTCCAAAATATGACAATCTGGTGAAAAGATATGAGCTCAAGAGTCCAAAAGGAATAATTGACTTTAGTTGGAAATAATTTGTACCTACAACAAAATCTGGAAAAATGATTTGCACTACTGTGAAGAACCAACTTTTTGTTGATATCTTGGCGAAAAGTTATGGAAAAATGAAAAAAAGGGTTGTATTAGGCACTTTGCAGGCTAAATAGGGGAAAAGTTTTGGCTCATGGGCGCTAGGTCTTGGCTGTTGATGTGACCATAATGGTTTCAAGGGAAAAAATAAATCGTGTCGCCAGCTCGGCGATGGTTGGGGCAACACCGCTTCCTTGGGCAGAGCCCCTAGTCGGTGGGAAGCATGGGACAATGAACAATTCTGTAGTGGTCAATGGTGAGAGAAATTGGTGATGGAGAAAGCATGAGCCAATGAACAATTTTGTGGTGGTCGGAAATGGGAAAACCAGTATCGAAGAAAGCACGGGCCAGAGGTTGGAAAGAAAATGATGATCAACAAAGAATTAACACAGTCAACAAAGACTTCAGTGGCTGACAATAAATTTAAAGGCGCCAAATTTTTTAAAGGGGCTAACAAAACAAATGAGTGTGCAAGTGGAAATAAATACAACGGGAGAGTTAAGAGTAGTCAGTGGGAGTAATAAAGTCATCTGATAGTGATGTGATGACCGAAAAATATCTGCATCCTACCAAACATTAAAACCTCTATAGAAAATCTTTGCTATAGACAATCATAAATGCCTCAGCCAATAAAAATGTTGTAGATAAAAAATTTGTTTGCATATTTTAATATTAAAGCCTGATAAAATATTAGTATCCGCCAATAATGATAATATTCCAACCTTTTTAAAGATATTTCACCCACAATAAAATATAATTCCACCAAAAAAAAAATTTCCAACAACTTTTATAAATAGCCCGAAAATATTAAAGCCAAACTTTATAATATAGTTGCCCGATGGATTTTTTTTTAACCTGCAAATAATAAAGGACCTATAGAAAAATTTTACCAATGGGAGGGGGAGTTTTTTTTTGTAGAACCGTATGATCGTACGGTACAAAATCTCCTTGTTGCTACTGAAAAAACCTCTGATGCTTCCAAAGAAAAGTGTCAAATTTCGACAATTTGATAGGCATTTTAAGGGTTTTTTGGGCTTCATGAATGTAATGTCAGGGTCAGTTCTGACCCAATGTGCTCCAAAAATTAGCTACCTCTCAGATGACGACAACTATCTTGTAATGAAAACCCTCCAACCTGGAATGAAAAACTCCTCAAGCTCAACTCTCCAATACGAGATGAACTTTTCAAGGCCTATGCTCTGATACCCTGTTGGAAATATTGATGAACAATGAACCCAAATGAAGTTACAGTATTCAATGGATCAACCAAGAAAGAAACCATCCATAAGAAAGTGTTGCAACATGAGCATGTAAGAAGATTGATGATTGATCAAATGATGATCTATTAGATGATATTGAATTGATCTAGATTTATATTGAATTCATCAAATTCATTGATCTAGAATATATAAAATGATTTAGAATG
This sequence comes from Sequoia sempervirens, assembly GCA_007258455.2. Taxonomy (NCBI): domain Eukaryota; kingdom Viridiplantae; phylum Streptophyta; class Pinopsida; order Cupressales; family Cupressaceae; genus Sequoia; species Sequoia sempervirens. Next base: position 19,336 of record VDFB02313671.1, read on the forward strand.
TACACGAACTTTGTGTATATAGTTAAGGTGTGATGAGGTAGGATAACTACCCTTGATACAAACATTAAATGCTCAATACAAATAATAAATGCATGAGATAATTCATGGGATAACTATTCAATGCCTACATGACGAAAAGTAAATAATGAGGCATGGCCCCATTATAACTAACTTCTAGAGATCACCTCAGGCATAAAGTATTATTAAGCTTTCCTTTTTTCCTTCTTATGGACCTTGAAAATCTTGTTGAAAAATGTGTGGAGGTCGTTGCTCTGAATCCTAATGAGCCTCCTCCCCTGCCACTTCACCAGGGCCTCATCTTGAGGCTCTACCACTTCCATCTTGCTTTGTGTCTACCAAAACCCATCTCAGTTGTCCACATTGAAGAGACTGAGCTTCCCTCTGCGACCAACTTATCTCTGGCCGAATCCAAAGGACCTATTAGGAAAAATAACCTAGTCCTTGTTGACTCGTTGAAACCAAAATCCGCTGCTAAAAAGCTTAAAGGAAATGAGGGAGTGACCTAGACTAGCACGACGGCTAGTTAGTGTGAACTCAAATCAACCCCCGCCAAGACTACCAGCAAGCCCGCCCTAAAAAACAAAAGGCAAGGAGGAAGGTAAAAGCTTGAAGGAGCCTCCGAGCAAAGGAAAAAATGTGGTGAGCAAGGACTCTATGGGGGATATGGTGGTTGCAGAGACGGTGGTTATTGGTTGTGATGCCATCATTTGACGTTCTGGTAGGCTGGAAAAGAATAGGAAAAAAGTGTAGGTTAAAGATTTGGATACAAAAGAGGAGCTATCGGTCAACAAAGATAGCGTGGTTGAGGAGGTGTTAGAAGGTGAGGAGGAGGAGCATGCTAGAGGTCCTAGCTCCATCCCTGATCTGGGAAAAGTTCAGAAGGAGGGTTCAGCCTCTCAATCTTCGGAACCGCTGGATGTTGAGAAGGTTGTTCCTAGCAACACTGTTATTGGTGGGGAGGAGCTATGTGTGTTGAAAGAAATATTGGATAAATTGGATAAAAAAATATGTGGTTTGACCTGCTTCATGGTCAAGTTGGTTCATTGTGTCACAAGTACCCTGTCGGTGGTAATGAAGGATGATATGGAAATGAAAAAGACTGAAGATCATCAAGAATGGGTTGGAGATGATGTTGTCCATCTCCTATCTAAGAATTGGGAAGATGCCAGGTAGTTTGTTGCTGGTCCATTGTTCGTTCGTGTGTTGTTGATCCGTTGTGTCTGTTTTTTGGCTTTGTGTTTTTTGATGCTTTTATGGACTTGAACTCTTTTGGCCCTTGTGGCTCTATGTGAAGGGTGCAATACCCTGTAAATGTTGCTTACTTAATCAAAAACTACCTTCTAGAAATGACACCTAGGATAACTTAACTCCTAAGTAAACTTATCATGTGAATAGCTCCTCACTAATGACTAGTTAGAAAATAACCCCATTCACACCAACAAGAAATACCCCTTGGCTACCCCTAACCTAAAGGACAAGTCTATATGCCCGAAAGGGCTCAATTTCCTAAGACCAATCAAGTGTTAAGTTTTCAACCCAAGGGTGGTGGTTCTCAATTATGAATATATTTTTAAAGAGAAATATTTAAGGATTTCAAAGGTAGTTGTTATATTAGGTTTAAGACATAAGATATCACCAAATAGTTTGGATTAAAGGAATTAAAAAGACACAAAGGTGAAGGGGGTAAAGGGTCAACACTTAGGACCAAGGGACCAAAGACAACAAATAAAAGAGGTCAAGGGGAAATGAAAAACTAGAATACAACTAGGGATGACAACAAAGAGGGTTGTGAAGGGTCAAATTACACATGTGATAAGATGACTAAAATGAGTGCAAAGTGCAATAAAGGGAATAAAAAAGTATATAATTTTTAATCTCACAATATGAAATTATTTTTTTTAGTGGGTGTTTTAAAGTAAGATATTTAGACAAAGAGCCTCTATTTTGAATATAGCTCCCAAATGTGTTAACTCAATGATCAATTTCTAGTCATTTTATTGTTAAAATTATTGTATGACTTGAGCTTGTTCTTCTTCAATTAGTTTATGAGGAGATGATTTTTCCCTTAACTCTCTCTAAGGCATCCTCTATCTAGTCCTTTCTAATCCTAGGACACATAAGCATGCTATCCTAAATATGATTGGGAGAGAGAAGATGAGAATGAATTTCTCCTTAAATTTTTTATTTGGATGCTTTTGATTGATTGTGATTTATTATTGGTTTGGTCTATTTGTATTATGTTGGATGTTTTCTTTCTTGTATTGAATGTATTGTTGTTTATACTAAGTTTTGGATCTCACTCAACTCAAATGAAAAGGTCCTAAGTGTTATTGCTTCACCATATGCTTGTTGAATGTTGATTTGGTCTAAGATGAATGAACTATTTTGTTTTCCTATAAGTTTATAAATGCTAAAACAATTAATCTAAAATATCCACAACTATATTAAATGTTAAAATGAATAATATACTATTAGATAATTAAAGTAATGTAATCATTTTGTATTTTCTAGATGTCTACAATATTCAAATAAATTAAATATGTTTACTAATCAATGCCAAAATATCTATTATTTTGGTATTTTATCTATTTTATTAACATGCATCCATGAGTTTAAACTTTCCAACTTTTTCAAATGAAATCTAAATGTAAAAATTAACAAAGTATTTCATTCCTATCCTTTAAAAAAAAAAAAAACACGAATTAAATCAATGTAACTAACAAGCAATCAAACTAATACATATATTTTTTATTTTCTTTTGATTAATTAGTAATTTTACAAATTAAAATGAGAAATGAAAGTTTATAATTATTCAACATTTGTAATAGCAAAAGCGGGTATAATTTTTTTAGCTTATTTTTTATTATTTCATTGCAAGAGAGGTTGATCAATTCATTATTTTCATTAATTTTTGAATTAGTTTTGAGGAAGTTTACACTATTTTTATAGACAATAATTGCAAGAAAATAAACTAGACTAATATAATCTAACATGCTAAAACTAAAACTAATCCAAATTTAAGGACTAACCTAGATCTAAGACTTGTAAGAAAGTGTTACAATCTCAAAGAAATAAAATTATTATTCTAACAAACATTTTCTATTCTAAACTATTAAAATAAATAAATTCTTCTAAGTAAAATAACTAAATAACTCCATACTTGGGACTAATGGATAACCAAAATAAAGAATGAGTTGTCATTTCTCTCGATATTGTCCTCAAGGAACCAACTTATAATTTCCTTCTTATCTCTAGCTTTGGGTACCTCTCTTGATGGAAGGAAGGTGGGAAAGCCAAAACTAAGATTAAGGGATCAAAAAATTGGAAGAAAATTTATTTTATTGGAAAATAATGGAGCTTTGAAATTATCAAGTAATGAATTATAAATATTTGAGATTGTGAGTGACTCATACTTAAGAGAAACTATGCAAATAGCTATAAATTTAATTTAGCTTTCTCAAATAATTATTGTGAAAATGTTTCTTAACCTTACATTCCTTATAAACTGACAAATTGTAAGCACACAAACTGTGAAAATTGGTTTCCATTTTTAGGGATATAATATCATATTTCTTTTGGATTAATTCTTCTATTGATGAAATTTGTTGGCCACAAATAATTGCTTTTGAATAATCATGCAACAATTACTTTCTTCTCTATTTACTTTTGACCTCAACAAATAGGCGATGGTGAGCAGGAACAGGAGTAGTGACGATGGTTCAAACTCTACTTTTGTAGATGATGGGAGTGATTCAAAAGTTGAGGATGGTGATGGGGATCAATGGCGTTTTGGTCCCTTCTACTCCTTGTGGCCTTTGGGGTCATGTTTTGTGGCGTTTCGGGTGGGGTTTCTTCACCCCTCTTTGGTGTTGCGCTATGCTTCAATGACTTCCTCTCTTGTGTGGTGCTGCAAGGACGGGGCTTTTGGTTGGCTCCTCTTCTCTCTTTCTCTTCTTCGACATTTTTTTTGTGCTTGGATGGGTTTGGGAGTGGTGCAAAAGAGTTGTCTTCTTCTGTGGCTACTGGTGTTGGAGGGTCATTTGTTGTCTCTCTAGCAACACGTGTTTCTTCTGGGCAAGCTTGGTGGTGGTTGTTGTTCGTGGCTTTGGCTCTTGTTCTCTTGGTGTTATGTCTGAAATGTTGTACTCTATGTTGCAGAGGTTACCTCTCATGGGGAGCCTTTGTCTCAGAGTTTTGGTGGTGTTTAGAGGGAGAATAATTTTTTCCTTCCATGTTGGACTTGTGCATCCCTTGTTTAGGGCTCTCATTGGTTAGCAGTGGCTTTGCTTTGGAGTTGATTTTTGTTGCTTTGAGACAGTTAATCTGGTCTCTCTTTCCCCTTTTGGTGCTGAAGCAGCTAGAGGGAGCTCTCTAGTGGTGGTTCTCCTTTTCTTGGTGGCTCTTGGCTCTTTGAGAACCTATGTTGAAGGTGGGAGTGGGCCTTGCCTTGCTTCTTTGTTGCTCCCCTGTGTGTTGGGAGAGGGTGATTTTTCCCCCGTTTGTCTATTGTTGGGGGATGTTCTTTTTCTGTTAAGGAGTGGGGTTTTATGCCCCTATTTTTTGCTGCAATTTCTTTAGTGGGTGGCCTTTGGTCCTTTCATTTCTTGTCCTCACACGATTTTTTCCTTCCTGTTGAGCTCTTTATTTTGGTCTCCCTTTGGGTCTACTTTTCTTCTATTTCTAGTGGGGGATGGTGCTTTTTTTTTGCTACCTCTTGTTAGCATGTGGGTGAGGCTTGGTCTTTTCTGGTTTATCTGGGTTGAGTCCCAAGAGGTTTTGGCGCTTACCATTGTTGGTTTGTCCCCCTTTCGTTCTTTCAATATTATGTTCTTCAAAAGGGTGTTTGTTTGATCTAAGCTAGTTATCTTAACACTCCAGTATGCTGAGTGGTGCTGGCTTGAGGCTGAGGTTTGTAGGATGTACTTTATCCAATTTCTAACTCTCTTGCAGTCAAAATATGAAGTGTTTTCCTGTGCTATTAGAGTGGTAGCTTTCTACTAGTTTGTACAGGTGTTGTCTTCTACAGAGGTGAAGATTGCTCCCATTGAGGCAGAGCCCTCTCCTATTGAGGTGGAGTTGGTTGCTATTATGGTGGTGGAAAGTGATCTGCTCTACTATTGGCTCCTATTGAGGTGGAGCTAGTGTGTGTAGAAGAGTGGTGTCTCTGATAGTGTTGGATCTCATTTTGTCCTCTCCTATAGAGGGGAGCTCTCTCCTATTGAGGTGGAGTATGAGTTGGTGTTGCAGGGTGTTTGGTACCAATTAAAGATTGGGGCTCTTCTTTGCTTCATCTATTATTCGGGTTTAAGGTCCCTGCCAAAACCTGATTGTAAAGGGTTTATGGTCCCTTCAAAACCTGTTATGGGGTTAAGGTCCCTGAAAAACCTGGTTAAGGGTTTAAGGTTCCAGTTTTAGCTGATTTGTGGGTTCAAGGTCCCTATAAAACCTTTGTACAGGAGGTGCTTTCTAGTTTTATTCTTTGTGTTTGGATTATCTTTGGTGCAACATGTTTCGCTTGGATAGGGTTTCTAGTCCCTTTAAAACTAGACTGTAATGGGTTTCGGGTCCCTTCAAAACTTGCTTTTCCTCATCAAAAACCTTACATTCCTTATGTTAATTTATTTAATACTTTGTATGTATTTCCTGTTTCATCTCTAGTATCATTTGTCCTTTTGCGTGAAGTAAGAGTCCTATTTGGGTTGGTACTACTTTCATCTTTAATGGATTTATCCTCATACGAGGGAGTTGGAATCCCACTTAAGGTTGCATTCCTTGGCTATGTGTCAACATGTTATGGAGTTGTAAGGTCATTATAATGATATTTTCTATGACAAGTTCTTATGATGCATAAGACCATGCAAGAGGGAGACCTTATATTATAATAGTGACTAGTATTGTAACATGTTTGGGCACTTATCATAGAGCATATTTATACATTAGGAATGAAGAAAAATTGGGGCACCCAAGTTTGGGTGGTCAAATATGAAACTTACGACATACGACATATTGTAAGATAATATGCTAACTATAGAGAGGAGGACCAAGACTAAAGAGGGTCATTGGAATATTGATTTTAATTTAGGTGTCATGTATCTCTTGTAGTTGTAAATGGTTTTCCTAAACCATTGAAAGTTTCCATTTTGTGCTTCACCTATTTATTGATGCTTGGAGTAGAATTTTGTATGGTTAATTTGTATGTACCATTATTTTGCTAGAATCCAAACTTGTATTTTGGTAATACTACTATAAGGGTGTGCTCTAAAATTCTATTATAATAATGTTAAAATTATTGAATGATACAATGGAATAATTTAGAGTGTTGGTTTTTTCTCCCAAAAGGGTTTGCCCCACATACACATGTGTTGTATAATTTTATTTATGTTTTATATGTGTCTCTCATTTATATAATTATAAAGATCTAAATTTGTTCAATACTCTCCTCTAAGATTATTTTAGGAAGCATGTTTTTCATTCCCTTTTCCTTTAATTTGGTATCAAAGCTTGATCACATTGGATTCTAGGCTTTGGGTAGAGGGTTTTTTGTATGTATTTGTTTGGGTGGGAGATTGCATAGAAGGGTTTTATCCTATTGTAGGAAGACATGGTCCAAGCACATCCTAAATAGAAATGGGTAAGTTTTTTGGTATAAATTTTGAGTTGTGAAAACTCAAAGTAAAATTTATGCTTGTAGATGAGATCTATGGGTTGCAATATCTAGTACAAATCCAACTACAATGTCACAAGATGATTGGGACTTGATGTATAGAAAGGTGAAGGGTATTGTTAGACTCTATTTGTTGAATTTTCATTAAGAGACCACCATAATAAAAAATTTAAATGAAATGGGAGAATTATATCAAGCTAAATCTCTAGTTAACATTATTTTTAAGAAAGAAGTCATATACCCTTAGGATGGAGGATGGTGGCATCATATTGTTCATATGAATGTATTTAATATGATAGTCACCTAATTGAACTCTTTTAGAGTTAAAATAGAGTAGGATTGTTCTATGAATTTATTATGTTCTTTGCTTGATTCATGGGACCATCCTGTTATTGTTGAAAATTGAGGTGTTTATGTAGCTTAATACTTTGTAAAACTTTATGATTGCTGATTTAAATATATATTCTTTGTGGGTGATTATCTGATTATTTCATTTTTATCATTTATAGAATAAAGATAGAAGGTTGTAGAAGAATTCGACAGGATATTAGAAGATGCACAACATATACCATGGAGAAACCCTTTCAGGGAAAAACTCCGCCTAGAATCAATGTATTATTTAATCTCTGAAGTAGACTACAATAACTCCAATTCTTACTTGAGAATGCTTATTTTGCCTTCGCCAAATCTTCTTCACAACCTGCAATAAAATTGATAATAACTCTCTTCAACTTGCTTGAGATAAATAGGAAATAATCAACTTTGTAAAATTCAAAGAGTGACAATTACAAAGCTCAATCCCTATCTCACAAAAGGTACGCCTATCTCTTGCAAGTAGATTTCGACCGTGAAGAACAATTCCAAAACATGAGCTTCATCCATTTGGGTGTCCCAAATTGAAGTCACAACTGAACCTTGATTCCGTAGATATCTTCAAAGCTTATCCTCAAAGTAGGCGCCCAAGAATGGGCCCACTTAATTCAGCCTTTTAAAATATCTTAGCATGCAAAAGAGTTAACTCCAAGAAGCCAACTTGGGTGCCCAAGGTGGGGCCAAGTCATTCTCTGTTAACTAAAACATACCTCTCCACCATTCATGCAAGAATGGTCATCCCCTGTTAACTAAAGGTAGTCACCTTTTATCTGTCATGCAAATCAAGTCATTAGTCATGCATTCCAAGTTAACTGAAGTCAACTAGAATTCAACTAAAACTAATTGAAGATAACTGAACCATAATTGAACTAAATTGAACTGAACTAAACTGATTCTAAATTGAACTGAGCTGAGCTAAACTAAACTGAACTGAACTGAACTGAACTTCATGCATGTAAACATCAATCTCTAACTCCTAGGATCTTTTACTCCAAATAGTTAACTTAACTCAAGGTGAGGTCCACCTTCCATGTGGGTGCCCCATGTGCTCCTATTATTTAGGAACTCATCTTGGATGCCCTCACATGCTCCTATCATTTAGAATTAGTTACAAATGTCAATTAACATGATTATTTCATTCAAAATTAATCTCTTTCTAATCTTAGTGTTTGAGAACACTTTCCAAGGACTTAGGAGATACATGAAATAAATAATGTTTAGGATTGCAATTAAATGGAATCCTATTTCCAACATTCTCCCACTTGGCATTATACATTGCAATTATTCTAAACAAGGAATCATTATTATAAATGAAGTATAGGACTCAAGGACAATGGCCTTCTTGCACTAACAACTAATCAATCCATGCCAACTTCAAATGCAACCTACATAATCATGAAGCTCCAAGCAAATGATTAAAACCAAGAGAACTTATCTGTAGGAACTAGTTTCATAAGATAATCTACAACATTAATTAAAGTGTCAACTTTCTCAATTAATACCTTCCCATTCTCATACCATTTATCACACAAAGTGATACTTAACATCAAAATTCTTAGTACGAGCATGATACATAGGATTTTTGGCTAAACACATAACACTCTGACTATCACATTCAAGTTTAACTTACTTGCAATTAAAACTAATACCTTTCCCAAGTCTCTGTAACCAAATTGCCTCTTTGGAGGCATGTCAAACTGCCAAGTGTGTTGAACTACGTTCAACCAAGGTGTAGGCTTCTCGGTCTTTACTGTGAAAATAACTTTCTTAAAAGTAACCATTCCAACATATATCTCTTACCATAAGAGAACTCAAGCTTCACCTATTTCTCCAAGTATCCATGAGGACCTGTAACCAACCAATCCATGCCAAACTCCAAATACACATGGCACTATCATGAAGTAATCAAGCAAATGATTAATGTACCAATACATAAGAGAACTACACAAGATCAATGTCAAAGATCCAATCTTGAACATAAACATGACATCCATGATCTAACCATCTCCTCCTAGGAGATCACATGCACCATAACATATATACATCCTGGTCTCAAGAGAACATGTAATATTCCAAACTCTAAACTAGTATCAAGAGTATAACATGACATCATAACAAATACACTCTAAACAAAGAAACCATATCTCCAATCACATGGAGATAAACTTACCAATGATGCATCAACGCCACTACCAATAACTCCCACTGAACCATGGTACCAAGTCACACATGGCATCATGACTACCATCCTCTCTATGAAGATCATTTTGAAACATGAAACAAGGAGTTACACAAACAATATTAGCTGAAATAACCAATGCATCATTATTGTCATCCAAGGATTCCTTTGTAGAAGAATCAAAACTCTCTTTCTTGTTCTTACAATCCTTCTTCACATGTCCCAGTTTCCCACAGTTCAAACACTTTACCTTACTTCGTCCTTTTGACTTACCCTTCCCTTCCTTCTCTCCCTTAGGTTCCTTTTTCTTAGGCCTACCTTTTACAAAAAAGGCATCTCATATTTCTATTTTAGACTTCCTCCTTATCTCCTCTGATAGGAGAGTAGGAATTATATTGTCCATCTTCAGATCTGCACCACTACCGTTGATAGCAACAATTGGATTTTCCCAAGACTTTGGTAAAGAATAAAGTAACAAAATGCATTTATCTTCATCTTCTAACTTTACATCTACAGATGCTAAATGACTTAGAATCAAATTAAAAGCATTCAAATGATTTGCAACAGAATCACCATCTTTCATCTTTAAAGAATACAACTATCTTTTCATATACAACTTATTAGTAAGACTTTTAGTTTGATAAATATCACCTATTCTCTTCCATAATTTATATGCAGTAGTTTATTTTGAAACATTCAAGAGAAAAGCATCAACAAGACATAATCTTATGGTCCCTCTTGCCTTCTTATCAAGCTTAGCCCAATCCTCATCTGACATCATTGTAGGTGACTTTGTCTCATTACCAACAACTAACCACTGATCTCTCTCTTCAAGGAGATCCTCCATTTTTAATTTCTACATCTCATAATTAGATCCATTGAACCTTTCAATATCTAAATGAGAATTCATTGTAACAAAACTATTTTCCAAAATCAACAATAACAAAAAATAGTAAAAGCTCCCACTACAGCCAAAAAATCACCAATCTTTTAAGAGAAAGGCATCCCAATACTCTACCCAACCTCAACTCTGATACCAAATGTTGAAAATTGAGGTGTTTATGTGGCTTAATACTTTGTAAAACTTTATGATTGCTGATCTAAGTATGTATTCTTTGTTATAGATTCTTTGTGGGTGATTATGTGATTAATTCATTTTTATCATTTGCAGAATGAAGACAGAAGGTTGTAGAAGAATTGGACAAGATATTAGAAGATACACAACATATACCATGGAGAAACCCTTTTGAGAATAAACTCTGCCCAGAATCAATGTATTATTTAATCTCTGAAGTAGATTACAATAACTCCAATTCTTGCTTGAGAATGCTTGCCTTTGCCAAATCTTCTTCACAACCTGCAATAAAACTGATAATAACTCTCTTCAACTTGCTTGAGATAAATAGGCAATAATTAACTTTGTAAACTCCAACGAGTTACAATTACAAAGCTCAATCCCTATCTCAAAAAAGGTACGCCTATCTCTTGCAAGTAGAGTTCTACCATGAAGAACAATGCCAAAACATGTGCTTCATCCATTTGGGCGTCCCAAATTGAAGTCACAATTGAACCTTGATTCCATAGATATCTTCAAAGATTATCCTCAAAGTAGGCACCCAAGAATGGGCCCACTTAACTCAACCTTCTAAAATATCTTAGCATGCAAAATAGTTAACTCCAAGAAGCCAACTTGGTCACCCAAGGCGGGTCCAAGTCATTCTCTGTTAACTGAAACATATCTCTCCACCATTCATGTAAGAATGGTCATCCCCTGGTAACTAAAGGTAGTCACCTATTATCTGTCATGCAACTCAAGTCATTAGTCATGCATTCCAACTCAACTGAAGTCAACAAAAACTAATTGAAGATAACTGAACTAAACTAAACTGATTCTAAACTGAACTGAGTTGAGCTGAATTGAATTGAACTTAACTAAACTAAACTTCATGCATGTAAACATCAATCCCTAACTTCTAGGATCTTTACATTCATTCAAAAGTGTTATCTTTTACTCCAAACAATTAACTTAACTCAAGGTGAGTTCCACCTTCCATGTGGGTGCCCCATGTGCTCCTATTATTTAGGAACTCATCTTGGACGCCCTCACATGCTCCTATCATTTAAAATTAATTACAAATGTCAATTAACATGATTATTTCATTCAAAATTAATCTCTTTCTAATCCTAGTGTTTGAGAACACTTTCCAAAGACTTAGGAGATACATGAAATAAATAATGTTTAGGATTGCAATTAAATGGCATCCTATTTCCAACATTCTCCCACTTGACATTATACATTGCAATTATTCTAAACAAGGAATCATTATTATAATTCAAGTATAGGAATCAAGGCCAATGGCCTTCCTGCACCAACTAATCAATCCATACCAACTTCAAATGCAACCTGCATAATCATGAAGCTCCAAGCAAATGATTAAAACCAAGAGAACTTATATGTAGGAACTAGTTTCATAAGATAATCTACAACATTAATTAAAGTGTCAACTTTCTCAATTAATACCTTCCCACTCTCAACCATTTCTTGCACAAAGTGATACTTAATATCAAAATGCTTAATATGAACATGATACATAGGATTTTTTGCTAAACACATGACACTCTGACTATCACATTCAAGTTTAACTTACTTACAATTAAAAACAATACCTTTCCCAAGTCTCTATAACCAAACTGCCTCTTTGGAGGCATGTTAAACCGTTGAGTGTGTTGAACTCACATTCAACCAAGGTGTAGGCTTCTCGGTCTTTACTGTTGAAAATATATTTTCTTACAAGTAACCATTCCAACATATATCTCTTACCATAAGAGAACTCAAGGCTCACCTATTTCTCCAAGTATCCATGAGGACGTATAACCAACCAATCCATGCCAAACTCCAAATGCAACATAGCACTATCATGAAGTAATCAAGCAAATGATTAGTGTACCCAATACATAAGAGAACTACACAAGATAAATGTCAAAGCTCCAATCTTGAACATAAACATGACATCCATGATCTAACCATCTCCTCCTAGGAGATCACATGCACCATAACATATATACATCTTGTCTCAAGAGAACATGTAATATGCCAAACTCTAAACTAGTATCAAGAGTATAACATGACATCATAACAAATACACTCTAAACAAAGAAACCATATCTCCAATGACATGGAGATAACCTTACCAATGATGCATCCATGTCACTGCCAACAACTCCCACTGAACCGTGGTATTGAGTCACACATGGCATCGTGAATACCATCTTCTCTATGAAGATCACCCTGAAACATGAAGCAAAGAGTTATCACAAACAATATTAGTTGAAATAACCAACACATCATTACTGTCATATGAGGATTCCTCTATAGAATCTTGAATCAAAACTCTCTTTCTTGTTCTTACAATCCTTCTTCGCATGTCCCGATTTCCCACAGTTCCAACACTTTACCTTATTTCGTCCTTCTGACTTACCCTTCCCTTCCTTGTCTCCCTTAGGTTCCTTTTTCTCAGGCCTGCCTTTTACAAACAAGGCATATTGGATTTTCATTTTAGATTTCCTCCTCATCTCCTTTGATAGGAGAGTAGGAATTATATTGTCCATCTTTGGATCTGCACCACTACCACTGATAGTAACAATTATATTTTCCCAAGACTCTGGTAAAGAACAAAGTAACAAAACACATTTATCTTCATCTTCTAGCTTTACATCTACAGATGCTAACTGACTTAGAATCAAATGAAAAGCATTAAAATGATTTGCAACAGAATCACCATCTTTCATCTTTAAAGAATACAACTGTCTTTTCAAATACAACTTATTAGTAAGACTTTTAGGTTGATAAATATCACCTATTCTCTTCCATAATTTATATGCAGTAGTTTATTCTAACACATTCAAGAGAAAAGCATCAGCAAGACATAATCTTATGGTCCCTCTTTCCTTCTTATCAAGCTTAGCCCAATCCTCATCTGACATCATTGTAGGTGACTTTGTCTCATTACCAACAGCTAACAACTGATCTCTCTCTTCAAGGAGATCCTCCATTTTTAATTTCCACATCTCATAATATGATCCATTGAACCTTTCAATATCTAAATGAGAATTCATTATAACAAACTTATTTTCCAAAATCAACAATAACAAAAAATAGTAAAATCTCCCACTACAACCAAAAAAGCTCCAATCTTTTAAGAGAAAGGCGTCCCAATACTCTACCCAACCTCACCTCTGATACCAAATGTTGAAAATTGAGGTGTTTATGTAGCTTAATACTTTGGAAAAATTTATGATTACTGATCTAAATATGTATTCTTTGTTATAGATTCTTTGTGGGTGATTATCTAATTAATTCATTTTTATCATTTGTAGAATGAAGACAGAAGGTTGTAGAAGAATTAGATAGGATATCAGAAGATACATAGCATATATCGTGGAGAAACCCTTTCAGGAAAAAACTCCACCAAGAATCAATGTATTATTTAATCTCTGAAGTAGACTACAATAACTCCAATTCTTGCTTGAGAATGCTTATTTTGCCTTCGCCAAATCTTCTTCACAACCTGCAATAAAACTGATAATAACTCTCTTCAACTTGCTTGAGATAAATAGGCAAAAATCAACTTTGTAAACTCCAAAGAGTTACAATTACAAAACTCAATCCCTATCTCACAAAAGGTACGCCTATCTCTTGCAAGTAGAGTTCTACTATGAAGAACAATGCCAAAACATGAGCTTCATCCATTTGGGCGTCCCAAACTGAGTCACAACTGAACCTTGATTCTGTAGATATCCTCAAAGCTTATCCTCAAAGTAGGCGCCCAAGAATGGGCCCACTTAACTCAGCCTTCTGAAATATCTTAGCATGCAAAAGAGTTAACTCCAAGAAGCCAACTTAGGTGCCCAAGGTGGGCCCAAGTCATTCTCTGTTAATTGAAACATATCTCTCCACCATTCATGCAAGAATGGTCATCCTCTGTTAATTGAAGGTAGTCACCTGTTATTTGTCATGCAACTCAAGTCATTAGTCATGCATTCCAAGTTAATTGAAGTCAACTAGCATTCAACTAAAACTAACTGAAGATAACTAAACCATAACTGAACTGAACTGAACTAAACTGATTCTAAATTGAATTGAGTTGAACTGAACTGAACTGGACTAATCTAAACTGAACTAAACTGAACTTCATGCATGTAAACATCAATCCCTAACTCCTAGGATGTTTAAATGCATTCAAAAGTGTTATCTTTTACTCCAAACAGTTAACTTAACTCAAGGTGAGTTCCACCTTCCATGTGGGTACCCCATGTGCTCCTATTATTTAGTAACTCATCTTGGACACCCTCACATGCTCCTATCATTTAGAATTAATCACAAATGTCAATTAAAATGATTATTTCATTCAAAATTAATCTCTTTCTAATCCTAGTGTTTGAGAACACTTTCCAAGGACTTAGGAGATACATGGAATGAATAATGTTTAGGATTGCAATTAAATGGCATCCTATTTCCAATAGTTATGATTATTGGAAGCACTACCATCAAGTTGAAAATGGATGAGGTGGTGGCATTTTTACTTTCAAAGATGGATAGAAATACTTTTAAATTAACTAAGGATGTGCTAGCCATTCATGATAGATAGAAATAAAAGGGAAATAAGGAGGAAAATAAGCAAGACAATTATATATCTAAATTTCTTGGCAATTCCAAGGAAAATATTAGAGTTGCATCAATCCTAGAGTCATTTTAAAAGAGGTTGTAAGGAGGAGAAGAAAATAAAAAGAGTTATTCTAATTATGAGTCTAATAAGTCTTCCTAGGATGATGGTTATGTCTTTGTCATGGGATTGGCTACACATGCATTAGAATGTGTGTTGTTAATTGAATCTAGTGCATCTTTCCAAGTAATCTCCATAGGTTTGCTTATAAAATATGAAGAATATGATTGTGGGAAGGTGTACCTTGGAAATGCTTATCATCAAATATTGTTGGCCATGTAAGAGTCTCAATTAGATTACCCAATGAATTATTAAAGTGGATCAATGGTGTACTACATGTCCATTTTTTTAGCTTAGAACCTAATTTCCAGAAGTAAATTGAGTGATTTAGATGTAGTTTATTTTCTCAAGTGGAGGGTACAAGATGGTCAAAGGTGATATGGTGCTTGCTAAAGGTGTTTGTATAAGTACTCAATTTTAGTTGGATGCATAAATGGTTTAGTGCAATGGTTATTTTGGTCTTTTAATTAAGATATTTACAAAATATTCACCTTCACCATTTGAACTAGCCAGAAAGAGGAGTTTTGCATCCACTTCTAATGGTTGTACTTTTTGGGTACCTAAAGGTGCTCATGTTTTAGAGATTAATCTTTGTATAATAAAAATTATGGTATGAAACCATACGATGGATCATATTAGTGAAAAGGATATAATAAACTTTAAAAATAAATTCCTTATCAAGGGGATAAATGATTGTAACCTCGAGTTCATTTTTTTATGAATAATGTGCTAATGGAAAACAAAATCATGTTTATTTTTATTGTAGTTCTTAAATATTTTGGGGGGTATTAGACTTTATAAATTTTTATGTTTTTGGTCTTATTAATGTTTATTTAATTTCATTTTTTTATTATGTCTCATTCATTTATGAATATAGTAAAAGGACATTTGTATATTTCCTCAGGAGTAAATCTAAATTATTTATTCAAATTTAAAGAGTTTAAAGCTCTTGTAGAGAATCAACGTACTAAAAAGATTAATATTTTGAAGATTGATAATAGTGGTGTGTTTTATTCAATAGATTTTTATAAAGATCATGGATTAAAAATACATAAGACAACTCCATACACCTCTCAACATAATGGAGTTGTAGAAAGAATGAATAGGATGTCGATGGAGAGGATTAGGAGTATGCTCAATGAGGCTAACTTAAAACAAAAAAAATGGGTAGAAATGATTGCTATAGATTTTTACCTAGTAAAAAAGTCTCCTACATATTTTCTTGTTGATAAGAAACCCTATGGAGATGTGATCAATAAAAAAAACTTAATTTAGATGTCTTAGATTTTTTGGTTTCAAGGCATATGATCACATGCCTATGGAGAAGAGTTCAATATAAGAGAACAAGGCTATACAATGGATTAGAAATACATAAGACAAATCCATACACCTCTCAACATAATGGAGTCATAGAAAGAATGAATATAATATCAATGGAGAGGGCTAAAAGTATGCTCAATGGAGCTAACTTACAACAAAAAAATTTGGGCAAAAATGGTTGCTATGAATTGTTACCTAGTAAAATGTCTCCTACATATTTTCTTATTGATAAGAAACCTTTTGGAGATGTGATCAAGCAAAACCACTTCGTTGAGATGTCTTAGATTTTTTGGTTTCAAGGCATATGTTCATATGCTTAGGGAGAAGAGGTCAAAATAAAAGAACAAGGCTATAAAATGTATCTTCATCAATTATGGTATTAATGTGAATGGCTACAACCTTTGATCCTATTACTAAGAGATTTTTATATAGTATAATTGTTATCTCTAGAGAATTAAATCCTCCTTCCTACATATTATAGTCAAAAAGTGATGCAAAGAAAGATGTGGTTCAATTAGCCCCAAAGATTAAAAAATTAAACCAAAATCCCACAAAGGATCTGATGAGGAAGAAAACTATGATATATTTGAGAGAGTTTCAAAGAAAAAATAAAACCCCCACCGCAATCATTGAGGAGATCCACTTTGGTAAAAACAACAACCAAACATGTATAATCTATTTTTTAATTTATTTTTTGATAAAAGGCATATAATCTTTCTTATTAGAGGTGTATTTTTCTTTGATTACTAACATCAATAAGCTTAGGATTATAAAGGAGGCTTTAGATATGAATGATGCAAAATCCAAAAACTTTTGCATGAATGAGGAGATGATTTTGCTGAATTTAAATGATGCATGGGACCTAATAGATTTTCTTAATGGATGTAAGCACCTTGAATGCAAATGGGTGTTAAAAAATTAAATTGGTTGAAATGGTAGGTTGAGAAGTTCAAGGAAATATTAATTTCAAAGGGATATTATCTATATGAGGGAATTGATTGTGTTGAGATATTCTCACTAGTTGTTAAGCTAATATCCATTCAATTTCTATTATCTATTATAACAAAAATTGATTTTGAGGTTGAATAGATGGATGTGAAGACAATTTTCCATCATTATAATTTAGAGGAAGAGATTTATATGTCATATACAAAGCACTACATTGAAAAATATTTTAAAATTGGTTTGTAAGTTAAAGAAATATTTATATGGTCTTAAGAAGTATCCTATGATGTGGTACCAAAAATTTGATTTATTTTTATTGATATTGGGATTTATGAGGTTAAATTTAGATCATCACATCTATTATAAGATAGAAGATAATCAATTTCTTATTATTTAAATATATGTTGGTGATATGGTATTTTTTGACAATGGTAAGAATATGATTTATGAACTGAAGTCTTAAATTTTATCATATTAGTTTATGTTGTACTTAAGGGTAGCTAGGTTCATCTTGGGGTGGAGATCAAAAGAGATAGGGCTAAAAAAATCTTGGGTTGGTCCAAACTAAATGTGTGAACTCAATTTTGGAGAGATTTGGTATGTTAGCTTGTACATTATTATGTGTTCCTATTTCAGTGGGGACTAAGCTATTATTCACGTAGTGTCTAACTTATCCTAGTGAGATGGAGGATATGGCTAAAGTACCATATGTTGATGTAGTTGGGAGCTTGGTGTATACTATAATCTATATAAGACTATACATTACCCAAGCAATAAGAATTCTCAATTGTTTCATGGATAATCTTGGACAAGTACATTAGGATGTAGTTAAGAGGGTCATTAGGTATTTTTTGGTTACCTCCAAATACTCCATTTTATTATCATGGAAATTATATATGGTACTAAAACTTAGTGAATATTTATCGATTTGTGGATTTATATTAGGCTAGAGATATTGGCAATCAAAGATCTATCTGTGGATTTATTTTCACTATGTTTAGTGGTGTTATTAGCTAGATGAGTAGGTTACAAATTGTGGTCAATTTTTCCTCTATAGAAGCAAAGAACATGGTAGCTAATCATCCTTATAAGAAATCCATCTGGCTTAAAAGATTATGTTTAAATATTGGACTGGATCTAAGAGAAATATATTTCTATGTGACAATCAAAATTCTAAATGTCTAGCAAAGAACCTAACCTTTCTTATAAGGATGAAGCACATTGATGCCCAGTACAATTTTTTTTGTGATATGGTAGAGGATGGGAGTGTGATGCTAGAGAAGGTTAATAATTTAAAAAATATTATAAATTATTTGACAAATTCTATGAGCATAGTTAATCCCATGAAGTACAATGAGTATGTGTGTATTACCACCCCTATTAGTTAGATTTTAGTGTTATTTTTTCCCTTTTTTCTCTTTCAAGGTATTCAACAAGTGGGAGAATGTTTGAAAAAGGTGTATCAACCTTACATTCATAATGTTCATTTATTTAATAGTTTGTATACATTTACTATTTTTTCTTGAGTGTGCATTCTATTTGATGTTTAGTGGATTCATCCTCAAGGTAGCATTCCTTGGCCATGTGTTAGCATCTTGTGGAGTTGTAAGTTTTTTAAGATAGGAGTTACTCTGCTATATTCTTATGATGTGTAAGAGTGTGTATGATTGAGGTTATATTATAATCTTGACCAACATTACAATAGGCATAGACACTTTTCATGGAATATCTTTATGCATTGGGAACAAAGACACACCTGATCACCCAAGTTTAGGTGTTCAAATATGAAACTTATGATATATAATGTTTTGTAAGAGAACATGATAAATATACCCAAGAGGACCAAGACCAATAGGTCATTAGAACATGGGATTTTAATTTGGGTGACATGCTTCTCTTGAATTTTCAAATATATTTTCCAAATCATTCATGGTTTCTAGGTTTTGCTTCACCTATTTATTGGTGCTTGGAGTAGAGTTGTGTATGGTTAATTTGTACATATTTTATGCTACCAAAATCACTCTAGTTTTCTATGTTAGTGATTATCAGGCTTCCTCTACAATTTTATTTTAATCATATTAAGATTATTGAATAATACATTTAGATTATTTAAAATGTGGCATTTTTCTTCCAAAATGCTTTTCCCCACATACTCCTATATTGTTTAATTTTGATTATGTTTTCTAGATATTTCTCCTTTCAATAATTATAAACTTAAAATTTTCTCAATACTCTCCTCTAATATTAGTTTAGGAAGTGTTTCCATCTACCTTTCTTCCTTTCAATAATTGATCCTTGTTGTATGTGTGTATGTGAGGGAAAGAACAAGAATTTAAAGAAGCCACCAAAAGACTAGTATACAATTTTTTTGGGTTCTATTAATAAGACTAAATACATAATTAGCTATTATAACTAGGAATTTACTATGTTAGGAACACTCAAAGGTGAAGCTTAAAAGTAAAATTTAGTGCAAAAATGGCACATGCAAGAAAATAATGTAGATAGATTTTATGTGTAGGTTCATAATTATAGTATTATTAATTTAAAATCATGGTTAATAAGGTGAGCATGAAACTAATAGGTGAAACCAATATGAAGGGGCAAACCCATTGTTGGCACTATTTCTTTAAAGCCTTAAAATGCAAAAAAAAACTAGGTTTGGTGCCCTCTTTATGTTTCCTTGGCCTTAGTTTTCCCATTATTGATAGCCAATCAAATGTTTCCTTCAATATAATATTGGTCAAATTTATGCTTGGCATTATGCCTTTTTCCCTATGTGTTGGTCATATGCCTATATGTCAAAAATCTAAAAAAAATGAGGTAGTTTGGGTCAATTTCTATCCTTAGGTGGGTTTCTAGATTTTCCTTTACATTGGTACCATCTCCCTTTGTTCCATATTCCTAAAATCCCCGCTTCTCCTCATCCATCAAAGTTTCAAACTTCCTCATGCTAGTGTACTTTTTTTTTTTTCATTTTCTTCTAGTCCTTGATTTCCTAATTCCCTATGTTTTATGTTAGGATTTAGATAGATCAGAGCAATAAACATTAACAATTATATGCAGATTAAATAACCCAGAAATAATAATGAAGAATAACATAAAAGAGACCAACATAGAAATTTAACGTGGTTCACCCAATATGGGCTACATCCACAGAAACTTAGCTACCCAATGATTTTATTATCTAGTGCAAAACAGATTACAATCTCATGAATCACACACCACAACATACATCCCAACTGCTTATAACAAGCTTTATGGAACCCTCTAGAATTAGGGTTTTACAAGGTCTTTTTTCATTTGACGTGTTAATTGGAAAACCTTGATGTGCCAGCAGGAAAACCTTGACATTGCCCCGAGCCCCACAATATGTTACGAGTGTATAGTATTTACATGACCAGTCACCACATACCAACATTTTAGACCTTTAAAATTTTTGTTCCTCTAGTAATTCTTCCTCATAATCCATAAATCTCCACCATTCATATGTAGCAATATTCAATTTCAAATTGTAGAATATCTTCATATCATAGAGTGATATTTTGTCTTTGGCCTAATAAGGATGAAGTAATATGAATGTGTCTTGCCTTAGTCTATTTTATTCTCAAGTATTGATTCTACAAGCTATCAAAGTTTCAATTTTTAGAACTATTTTCCTTCATTTCCATGATATGTCAACTTTTGGATTCTTAACCCCTAATCATTTCTTTCCCATGAGATTTTATAATTACCCTTCCCCATCTTATCTTGGAGGATTTGATTTCATCAATTTCTAATCTCCACAGCGTAGTAGGATTGTGAACTTTGGTCTTCCATCTTCCCTATAAAAAGTCACATCATAGTCCTAAATTTTTTAATTGTGATGGGTTTATTCTTCCTCTCCCTCAACATTTTTGGTACCAAGTATTCTAAATAATTGATCCTTACCTTTTTTTGGTATCGAGTATCATTGATCCTCGATCCCCACTTTCTTGCTCCTTGTTTCCCATAGGATTTTAATATTTCCCTTCCCTCTCTACACCTCCTCTCACGGTAGAGGGTATCCCATTTTCTCAATCCCCACTCCCCCCATCATTCATTACTCTTTGAACCTTTAGTATTTTTTATTGCATCATCCCTATTCTAAAATTATTCCTTGGCATCCCTTTCCTCCAACTCTTGATTCCCTTGTCCCCTCTATTGATCTCACATCCTCCAATAATTCAAATCCACGAACCCCAAACTTTGGGTCTTCATACTTTTTCTTACCTATTCACTCCATTTAGCAAGCAAATCCCTACACTATTGTTGTTTAAAATCTAAAGTCTACCTACCTTCACTACACTACATAGGATATCATTAATTCCCAAATTTGAATGTGATGGATCTATTCAATCATAAAAATATTTCCAAACAATATCGATTCCCTAAAAAATGGATCTAGTTACAAATACATGTGAAGATAATAAAAAGAATATGGGATACTTGAACACCATTAATGAAACCATAGTTGTTTTAGGTTTGTGAGTGGATACATGGATACTTATTTATGTGCAAGAAGATTATTTAGATATTTTATAAGAAAATCTCTATAAACCCTAACAAGATAAAAAAAATTACATTATAATTGTTTGTTATATACACAAGGATAAAATATGTTATAAGGGTTGATATACAAACTAATTTTCTACCATAGTTTTTGAAAGTATATCCTAGAGGATCAATTGATGTATGCACAACATTAAGAAATGAAAGATCTTGTTTGCAT
The DNA here is from genome assembly GCA_007258455.2 of Sequoia sempervirens. Lineage (NCBI taxonomy): Eukaryota > Viridiplantae > Streptophyta > Pinopsida > Cupressales > Cupressaceae > Sequoia > Sequoia sempervirens. Next base: position 41,367 of record VDFB02313671.1, read on the forward strand.
GGAATTGGGTAGTTGCATTTCCATATGTCTCCATGGTAGGTTGTAATATCTCGAGGGAATCTTTGAACCTAGTTGTTGGTTTTGACATGCCACATTTGCTGGCTTGATGTAATAAGGATTTGATTAATGTTGTAGCATTATAAAATATTTTTTAATGGCATTTCTTTATAGCATGTGGCGTAATTTTTATTTGAGATAGATTACTAAGTAGATATGATGTAAAATGTTTCCTTGTTTTTATGATTTTTTTGCAATCCCATATCAATTTCCTTCTTTCTTACATGATGTGACTTCATTTCCAAATATATTTAATATGATTCAAGTTATCTTTGGAT